>CANXYC010323703.1:0-17146 GCA_948193065.1 Aleurites moluccanus | reverse complement strand
TTGTACTATTCATATGCCTATGTTCTGCTTGGTTTTTCTTTAATATTTCTTAGCCAATTTGATCCATTTTACCATTGTTTAATTGTATTTCTTTGATACCTATACTTTGTTTTCCAATGTGACTTTGTGTTTGTTGAATTGGGTAAGTCAAATTTGCCACCTAACCTAACCTATTGGCTTGCCATTATATGTCCACTAAATGTTCGATGAAATGCCTAGTTCATTTGCCTTTGGCTGATTGGTTTGCATGCAATAGGCCTACCAATTGAATGCCATTGTCGTTAGCGATGTTGGTATGCCAATTGACCTACCATTTTCGGCCACCAAACCAACTTTTGTTTCATGCCTTTCCTTATTGCTATACCTTTTATTATTGATTGTATATTGCATATGGCATTGCCATTGAGTATATTGAATATTGTACTGATTGATAATGAAATAATTATTCTTGGATTGACTGTTATCTAGATGTCATTGTTGCTTATGGTATCCCTCGTTATTGACCCTGATATAGTTTGGCAGAGCTACCGATCCAACAGGGTAGTGGGAAAATACAGTCGGCGATGTGCACATTGTATTACTGATACCCTAGCTAGGAGGGGTTATGGTCCTGGCTATAGGGCCTGATCAGCCTTATGCTCATTGATACTAGAGACCTACATGGTCCATATTGACTGACTGGAGATTGTATGATTTCTTTTCATATAGTCCATCCCATTATCTGTCTTTCCATATGTAACCTAGCCTATATGATATTCTTTGTCTTTACAATACCCTTACCTGTATACTGTATACTGTTATCTCCTTGACTGATACATTTATTTTACTGATGCCTATTATTTATTGTGATGCATGTAAATTCACTTAGTATCATCTATATTCACCTATTTCATTGTTTACCCATTTCAGGAGAGGAGTAGGTTGTAGAATCCGATTTTCTGTCTTCCGCAGATTTCTGCTATAGACTATTATGTATATATCTGATATTTTGTATATTTATTTTGGTGATCATGATCTAGCTGCTCCATGGGTATGTATTGGGTTAGCTAGGAGATGAACATTGTATATATATGATGTTGATGATATTATTATTATGAGTTTTATGATGGCTTTATGATATGGTTTGTGAATGTTACAGCTAATTGCAGAATGATTACAGAATGACAAAATGACTGGTAATTAATTAATATGAATAAAATATTGAGGTTTATAGATTGCATGTGATACTCGGTTCTACGGATGCCAGTCGCCATTGGCATTTCCCGTGCCCTAGGTCCGTCGCGGTTCGGGAAACCGGGTTGTGACAGAGGTGGTATCAGAGCACTGGGTTTACAGAATGTGAATCTAGGTTATGGATGAATAGTGATTGTATTACAGAGGAATAATGACTAAGTACATAATGGGGTAGAATTAGGTATACCATGGAGCATAGGATTTCCTTTGTCGTCTATTGCTATTATCGTCTTTTATATGTCATTATTTTGCGTTTCTGTATTATTTTAAGATGGTTTTCATATTTCCTGATAGATTACAAAGATGTCTGACAGCAGAGACAGAGACACCAAGGAGGCTGAGGTTGCCTCCAAAGAGTCCCTAGTGAGGGAGATTTCAGTATTAGAGGGTCCGTCTCGATCCCAATGAACTTTAGAGGACACAGAGAGGGGAGATGATCCTTGGAGGGTAGAGATGATGAGAGGATTGATGAAGTTGAGGAGGGAGATGGCTGAGATGGGATGAGAGAGATAGCAGGCACAACCACCGCCTATTCTTGCAGTAGTACCTCTACCAGTCGTGCCTGAGGTAGTGCCACCGACTCCTGTGCAGCTAGTGGGGGCTCAGAGGGAGCCAGATGTATAGGGAGGCAGGAGAGAGATTGAGGAGGGTGGAGTATCCATGTTTAGCTTTCTGAAGCTAAACTTACCTGAGTTCAGAAGGGACAGAGGTACAGACCCTGTTGATTTTCTGGAGGAGGTGGAGAAGGTAGTGAGGAGACTACCTTGTTCTAAGTTGAGATCAGTTGAGTTAGTTGGTCTATTACTTAAAGGTAAGGCCTGGACGTGATTTTCGAGGCACATGGAGACTAGGCTTTATGGAGAGCACCTACCCACTTGGGTAGAGTTCAGACAAGGCTTGATTGATGAGTTCATCACTGAGGGTGTGAGGACTCGTAATTTGATCAGATTCAAGCAGCTTGAGCAGGGAGATAGATCCGTAGAGGAGTATGCGGAGGAGTTTATCCGACTGAGTAGATATGCTGCTCATATAGTACCTACTGAGGCATATCTTATTAGTATATTCCAGAGGGGTTTGCATGCTGCACTGCATAATGCCTTGTTAGCTACAGAGTTCACTTCATTGACTACAGTGATAGACAAAGCTACTTAGATGGAGGAGAAATATAAGATGGAGAGGCAAAGAGGGACCAGAAGAGGAAGGGTGGTTCGGGATCACAGAGTATGAGGGAGGAGAACAGCTCCCATCCTAGGTAGGCAGAGCCAGTACCCAGATTTGCGCAGAGATCTCTAACCAGTAGTCAGAGGAGGAGATTATAGAGTAGGGGATAGCCAGTGGTTTAGTCAACACCTGCTTACTCTCAAGGTTCTTCTAGACCGGTTACACAGGCACCCATCATTCCTGTTTGTGTGTATTGTGGTCGTAGGCATGGAGAAGAGTATTGGAGGCGGACTGGTGCATGTTTGAGGTGTGGCCAACAGGGCCATTATATTAACACTTGTCCAGTGAGGGCTGATCAGCAGCCATTGGTTACAATATCTCAGCCAGTGGTTCAGGCTAGTCAGAATTTGGGTAGAGAGGTTGCAGCTAAAGGCAGAGGTAGGGGAGAACAGGCTCCCAGTGGCAGTCAAGCTCCAGCTGGTAGGGGCCAGGGCAGAGTATTTGTGGTTAACACCCAGGATGCCCAGAGATCAGACAATGTTGTTACAGGTACTATTCTGGTTCAGAATGAGATTGTTGATGCCTTATTCGATTCAGGTGCAACTCATTCTTTTGTGTCACCATATTTTGCACCCAAATTGAATAAGGAGAGGAGATTCTTAGAGTGCCATTGACTGTTGCTACTCCTATAGGTGATGCTATGGATGTTGATTATTTCTACTTTGATTGCATTGTTGAGATTGATGATCGTATTTTGCATGCTGATTTGATTGAATTGCCTGTGCTTGAGTTGGATGTGATTTTAGGTATGGATTGGTTGACGAGACACTAGGCAGTGATAGATTGTTATCGAAAGAGGGTTAGATTCCAGCCTGAGGGGCATCCGGAGTTTGAGTTTCAGGATGAGATTCGGGAGTTCCTGGTTAACCTGATATCTGCTATCCAGGCTCGAAGGATGATTGGGAAAGGCTGTTCAGCCTATTTGGCCTATGTAGTAGATGTACATAAGTCTTCTGTACAGTTGGATCAGATATCGGTGGTTCAGGAGTTTCCTAATGTATTTCCTGAGGAGTTATTAGGATTGCCCCCTGACAGAGAGATTGAGTTTGAGATAGAGGTGCATGCAGACACAAACCCAATATCCATTCCACCATACAGAATGGCTTCAGCTGAACTGAAGGAATTGAAGACACAATTACAGGAGCTATTGGATAGAGGATTTATCAAACCGAGTAGTTCTCCTTGGGGTGCACCGATACTATTTGTGAGAAAGAAAGATGGCTCATTAAGGATATGTATTGACTATAGGTAGCTGAACAAAGTCATAGTGAAGAACAAGTATCCGTTGGCTCGGATAGATGACTTATTTGATCAGCTGCAGAGTGCCAACCATTTTTCTAAGATTGATCTAAGGTCTGGGTATCATCAGTTGAAGATTAAGCAGAGTGATATACCCAATACTGCTTTCAGGACCCGCTATGGTCATTACGAGTTTCTGGTTTTGCCATTCGGGTTGACCAATGCACCAACGGCTTTCATGGATTTGATGAACAGGGTGTTCAGGTCATATTTGGATAAGTTTGTCATTGTATTCATTGATGACATACTTATTTATTCCAGGAGTGAGGAGGAGCACAGAGAGCATCTGAGGATAGTTCTGTAGACACTTCAGGAGCATCGACTGTATGCTAAATTATCTAAGCGTCAGTTCTGGTTGACTGAGGTGTGCTTCCTTGGGCATGTTATCTGCAAAGATGGTATTATGGCAGATCCTCAAAAGATTGAGGTGGAAGCTAATTGGCCTCAGCCTACCAGTGTTTCAGAGGTGCGCAGTTTTCTGGGTATGGCTGGTTATTATCGGAGGTTTGTGAAAGATTTCTCCGGGATTGCAGCTCTATTGACTAGACTGATGAGGAAACATGAGTGATATTTTTAGACGGATGAGTGTGACCGTAGCTTCCAGACTCTAAAGTATTGCCTTACCAATGCTTCAGTTTTGGCATTACCAGTTGAGGGAGAGAAATTTACAGTGTATTATGATGCTTCACAGATTGGCCTAAAATGTAGATGGGTAGGGTAATTGCTTATGCTTCTTGTCAATTAAAGAAGCATGAAGCAAATTATCCAACTCATGATTTAGAGATGGCAGCTGTGATCTTTGCCTTGAAGATTTGGAGACATTATCTGTATGGGTCAAAATGTGAGATATATACTGATCATAAGAGTCTACAGTATATATTTCAGCAGAAGGATCAGAATTTGAGGCAGCACAGATGGGTAGAGCTTCTGAAGGATTATGACTGCGAAATTCTCTATCACCTAGGGAATGCCAATGTAGTGGTAGATGCTCTGAGCAGGAAATCTATGGGCAGTCTTGCTCATATTGTGATTGGCAGGAGGCCATTGATTCGTCACATGAGGGAGTTAGCAGATTTGGGAGTGGAGTTGAAGTTGGGATCCCAGGATCAGAACCAGGCTCTGATAGCCCAATTTTGGGCGAAGTCACTGTTGCTAGATGATATTAAAGTGGTTCAGGACAGGGATCCTTATCTACTGAAGTTGAAGGGGGAGGTTCACAGTGGTTGGATGAATGAGTTCACTGTGGAGGATGGGATACTGAGATGTGGGAAATGCCTATGTGTGCCAGATTTTGATATGCTACGAGATCGTATTATGAGAGAGGTCACTACTCTGCATATAGTGTACATCCAGGGATTACCAAGATGTACCATGATCGGAAGGATGTTTATTAGTGGCCAGGGATGAAGAAGGACATAGCTCAATTTGTGTCGAAATGTTTAGCCTGTCAGCAAGTTAAGTTCGAGCATCAGAAGCCATCAGGGCTACTTCAGGAGATAAAGCTGCCAAAGTGGAAATGGGAACAGGTTACCATGGATTTCATAGTTGGTTTATCGAGGACTTTGATAGGGCATGATTCTATATGGGTGATTGTTGATCTGTTAACGAAGTCTGCTCATTTTCTAGAGATTAAGACCAGCTATATGGCAGCTCAGTATGCACAATTGTATGTGGATAAGATTATGCGTCTTCATGGAGTTCCTTTGGTGATCATATCAAATAGGGGTACACAGTTCACATCTCGATTTTCGCAAAAATTTCAGGAGGCTATGGATACCCAGTTACGGTTTAGTACTGCTTTTCATCCGCAGACTGATGGGCAGTCGGAGAGGACGATCCAGACATTGGAGGATATGCTCAGATTATGTGTTCTGGGTTTCAAGGATAGCTGAGACTATTATTTGCCACTGATAGAGTTCTCCTATAATAACTGTTACCACTCTTCTATTGGTATGGCTCCATTTGAAGCACTATATGGTAGAAAATGCATATCTCCAGTGTGTTGGGTGGAGTCAGGTGAAAAGCAGCTTGAGGGACCAGAGTTGATTAGAGAGATATGGAGAAGGTTCCTATGATTAGAGAGCGGATGAGGACTGCCTTCAGTAGGCAGAAAAGTTATGCTGATCCGAAGAGGAAAGATGTACAGTTTACAGTTGGTGATCATGTCTTCCTAAAGGTCTCACCGATGAGGGGAGTTATGAGATTTGGGAAGAGGGGCAAGCTATTACCACGATTTATAGGCCCATTTGAGATACTTGAGCAGATTAGTAGTGTGGCCTATAGATTGGCTCTTCCACCCAGTATGAGCCACATACATCCAGTCTTCCATATATCGATGCTGCGGAAATACGTGTCAGATCTATAGCATATTTTAGAGATTCAGAATATGGATCTCAGTGAGGATTTGTCATATGAGGAGCTACCTGTGGAGATCATTGATAGACAGGTCAGAAAGCTTCGAAACAAAGAGATCCCAATGGTTAAAGTGCTATGGAGGAACCAGACAATGGACGAGTGTACATAGGAGAGCGAGCAGGAGATGTGGAGTAGATATTCATCTCTATTTCAGCACTGAGGTACGTTTTATTTAAATTCGAGGACAAATTTATTTGTAGGGGGTAAAATGTAATACCCTAGAATATTATAACTATTATGCATGAAATTTTTCTTAGTATATGGTCCTTTAGTCTTGAAATGGTGGGAAATAATTTTAGAGACAAAGTTAGAAAGAAAACTTGAAACTTTTCCGGAAACTGGTGGTGTCGGGAACACTGCCGAAAAATGAGCAATCCGGTCAATGGAAGAATTTTTTAAGTTGACTTGGGGATAAAAGATGACCATAATTTATGTTTAATTTTGGTAAAAAGAAAGAAGTGAAAATCATTTAGGAACACTGAAAAAGTAAGTAATGACATTTTCGTAAATAAATAGAAATTCAAGGTGAATAGTGGAAAGTAGTCGGTCGGGGTTATAGAATGACTCTAGAACCATTTTTATAAATAAGTATAAATTAAAATAAGCCTAATTACTCCCTACTCCGATATCTAAATCCTGACAGAATTGTCAAACTAAATTACAGAACATTTAAGGACCAAAGTGTAATGGATGAAACTTTGGGGAGTTAGTTGTAAATGACCATTTGGATTTTCTATTTAATTTCTTACTTAGCCATTTTTGCTCCATTTCTTCTTCTTCCTTTCATGGTGGCTGAACCACCATTTGGCTTTTCTTCTCCATTTTCTTCATCATTTCTTAACCAAATCCATTGAAATTTGATAGAAAAATTGACTTCTCACTTAGCTTTATCCATTTCCATCTTCAATTTGTAGAAAGGAGCAAAGGAAATCAAGGAAAGAGTGAATGAAGGTTTCGACCACTTTGATGTTCATGAGGTAAGGAATTATTTTGTTAAGTTTGATTGATTATTTAGATGTTCTTTAGGTTGAATTAGATGAGTTTCATCTTAGTTTGCACCAATTTATCCAAATTGATTGAAATCCCTAATTTGAATGGTTAAATTGAAGTTGTAGATGTGAATTGTTGAATTAGTGTTAGAATTTGTTAATTGATGTTAGAATTGGCTAATTGGATATAAATGGATAACTAATTGATGGATTAATTGGTGTAGAATTAGAGATTGCACAAACTTGAATTTCAAAGTAAGCAAATTTGGGCTATTTGATGGAATTGATGAATTTGGCTTGTGCATTGGCTATTTGGAGCATTAGGCGAGTTTACATTGCATCAATTATCATGCCTAAATGATTGAATTATTATTTGGAAACCATTGGTGAAAAAACCTAGTTGGCCGAACCTATTATACTATTCATACGCCTATGTTTTGCTTGGTTTTTCTTTGATATTTCTTAGCTAATTTGTTCCATTTTACCATTGTTTAATTGTGTTTCTTTGATACCTATACTTTGTTTGCCAATGTAACTTTGTGTTTGTTGAATTGGGCAAGTCAAATTTGCCACCTAACCTAACCTATTGGCTTGCCATTGTATGCCCACCAAGTGTTCGATAAAATGCCTAGTTCATTTGCCTTTGGCCTATTGGTTTGCATGCCATAGGCCTACCAATTGAATGCCATTGTCACTAGAGATGTTGGCATGCCAATTGACCTACCATTTTCGGCCACCAAACCAACTTTTGTTTCATGCCTTTCCTTATTGCTATACCCTTTATTATTGATTGTATATTGCATATGGCATTACCATTGAGTATACTAAATATTGTACTGATTATACTGAACTGATTATTATTGGATTGACTGTTATCTGGATGCCATTGTTGCTTATGGTATCCCTCGTTACTGACCCTGATATGGTTTGGCAGAGCTATTAATCCTACAGGGTAGTGGAAAAATACTATCGGCGATATGCACATTGGATTACTGATGCCCTAGCTAGGAAGGGTTATGGTCCTGGACATAGGGCCTGATCAGCCTTATACTCATTGATACTAGAGACCTACATGGTCCATATTGACTGACTGGAGATTGTATGATTTTTTTTCATACAGTCCATCCCATTATCTGTCTTTCCATATGTAACCTAGCCTATATGATATTCTTTGGCTTTACAGTACCCTGACCTGTATACTATATACTATTATCTCATTGACTGATACCTTTATTTTACTGATGCCTATTATTTATTGTGATGCATGTAAATTCACTGAGTATCATCTATACTCACCTATGTCATTGTTTACCCATTTCAAGAAAGGAGTATGTTGCAAAATCCAGTTTTCTATCTTCCACGGATTTCTGCTACAGACTATTATGTATATTTCTAATATTTTGTATATTTATTTTGGTGTTCATGATCTAGCTGCTCCATGGGTATGTATTGGGTTAGCTAGGAGATGAACATTATATATATATGATGTTGATGATATTATTATTATGAGTTTTATGATGGTATTATGAAATGGTTTGTGAATGTTACAGCCAATTGCAGAATAATTACAGAATGTATGACGAGTTAATAGAATGACTGGTAATTAATTAATATGAATAAAATATTGAGATTTATAGATTGCATGTGATACTGGGTTCTACGGGTGCTGGTCGCCATTGGCATTTCCCGTGCCCTAGGACCGTCGCGGTCTAGAAAACCGGGTCATGACATTGACATTATTGTCAAGAACCTTCTCTCTGTTTACCAAACCCATCTTTGAACCCATTATTTGACGGACTTTAAGGATCTCTTTGGCACAACTATCAAAATAGAGGATCTAAACCAAGGTGGACAAATCAAGGATGAATTCTCCACTTCAAGTTCAAGATACAGAAGTAACACCAATGCTCTTAATTCTAACAATCCCACTAATAAAAAAGGTTGGGAAATAGCTACCATTTCCAGCCACTCACCCATGAGATTTGAGAAAAGGATTTTTACTAACCTGGGCTTGCCTCTAAATATGGTGTACAAGAAGGCTTTGGAGTTGAAATTGATCAAACCTTTAGAGCCTAGGGCATCTTACAATCCTTTGCCAAGATATTGGAATGAGAATGAATATTGTGAGTACCATCAAAGCACTGGTGCCATGACCCATTTTCGGTTCGCGACGGTCCTAGGGTACGGGAGATGTCGAGGAGACCGACACCCATAGAACCCATCAATCTTATGCTATACAATCACTCACAATATCGCAGCGAAATATAACTATATCCATCATTGCAGCGGAAATCCATCATCAATCACATAACATTATATATGTCCAATCACTCATATAACACTATTCATTCTGTAAATGCCATATTCATATCATTAATAATCTCCAATATTTCCATACATACATGTTCATATACTAACTATACTGTACAAAACCCATGGAGCAGCTAGGATATGAACATACGAAATAATACAGTGTTCATAATATTACACTGACCTAAGATCTGCAGAATCCACAGAGAGTCAAATGTGGTGGAAATCTGCCTCTTACTCTGCACCTGAGAGGGCAAACAGTGAGAGGGTGAGTATATATGATACTCAGTGAATCTAATATACATAGACCAATAACAGATAATAGAAAATCAATAAGCAGTAGGCAGATGAAAATAAATGGATCAATCTGCTCAGAAAATCTGTAATTACATAATCAAATACAGAATATGACTGTAAGTAAACAATCATAACAATGAAGCACATATCACATGGATAAGATGGAAATGACAGATGTAGAGCCATAAAACGCATAGAAATGTGCCAAATACAAATCACTATATATATATATATATATATATATATATATATATATATATATATATATATATAAAAAATAAGAGTGTGCGGGTGTTATGACGAGGACATCCCGGGCTAGGACTGGATATCAATCAATCAATACAATGTGCACAAGGTCAACAACATGTACTCAATACCTTGTCAAAATGGCAGCTCTGTCAAATCACCTCGGAATCAATAGAAGCGATAAACACATCAATAGATGCCATTTCAAAATAATGACATCGACAATATCAATAACTCATCAGAAATCAATTGGATGAGCATAAAGTCAATAAAACATCAATAATTATTGATTAAACAATGAGCAAAGGCCTAACGACCAAAAATGGGAACAAACATATTTTTGTCATTTGCGGCCAAATAGTTGACGAAATTGGCATGCCATTGTCGCTGGCGACGGTGGCATTCAAATGGTTAGCCTACGGATTTTTCGGCATGGTTTCGGCGCAATATTGACATTGCCCCAATTATCAATAAATATATACATGGAAGCAATTCCATAGGCAACAAAAACAACTCAATAATCTTCAATAAACACATCAATTTGGCATGGAAAATAAGTCCAAAACCAAGGCAAATTCAAAGGCAAATTTTCCCAATTAGGGTTCGGCCAAATGGTCTTTTTTACAAATGGATTCCAAATGAAATTTAATCAATTTAGGCAAATAATTTGATGCATAAGAGACTCACCTATTACTCTAAATCGCCTAGCAAACTCGATTTGCTACCGAATTCCTCAAATCCTTTGTTTAGGCCAAAATCGGCGATTTTCTCTGAACGAATTTTGTACAATGAAACGAACATCAATTAAACATCGATTAATACCCAATTAACTTATTCTAAAGCTAATTTACACATCCTAATCCATTTACACAAAATCCAAACTCACAACTTCAATTTAGGGTTAGAAAATTGGAGAAAATTATTTAAGGCATCAATTGATGCAATTAAACCATTTACCTAATCCTAACAACATCTAAACAACCTAATTAAACCATAAAATCAAATAAACAAACAATTTACACATTTTACCTCAAAATGGCTGAAATCCCTTTGAAAAAATTCTTCAATTTCCTTGCATTCCTATGGCTAATTTTGATAAATAAATGTTTGTATGGTTTTAGTTTTTGATTTCCAACACTTTTCTTTCACAAATTTGAAGCAAAAATCAATTGGAATGGAGAAGAGAAACTCACGGCAAGAAGAAGAAAATGGGCAGAAAATTGCTCAAATTTTTGCTTATATAATAAGATAAAATAGGCAAATTATACTTTGATCCTCCAATTTTTTAAAATTTACTTTTGGTCCTTTTTCGCTCGGTAATTTATTCCGACAATTTCATCGGGAATCAGAATTCAAAGTGAATGATCAAATATCTTATTTTTATTAATATTAATTAATAAAAATAGTTTCAGAGCCGTTCTGAAACTCAGACTGTCGAAATTCACTATTCATCGAAGTACCCTTTTATTTACTGTTTTGCCATTGCTTACTTTATCAGTGTTCTTAAATATTTTCTCATATTTCTTTTTACTGTATTCAAACATGAATACACATTACCATTTACCCTCAATCCAAATTCAGAAATTCATCCGTTGACCGTACTGCTATTTTTCGGCAGCGATATCGGTGCCCACGATTTTTGAAAAATTTTCTCGTTTTCACTCTAACTGAGTTTTTAAAATTATCTTAGGTCATTTCAAAAATTTTACACTACATACTGAGAACTTATTTCACAGAAACTTGTTATGCAAATTTTCAGGGTATTACAATTGGTCACAAAATAGACACGTGCAAGGCTCTGAAGCACCAAATCCAATACTTGGTGGATAGCGAAAACATAGACTAACAACCTAATCCCTCACCTCACCTCATCTCACCAATCAAGACCAACCACAGCCTAGCTAGCATAGTTTTTGAAGAAGTTCAAGCCAAGCTAGTCTGATCTATCTGAGGTTGAGTCTAAGTCAGAGTCCAATCCAAGTTCAAGTCAGAGTCCATCGAGTCCTATCCCTTTTTCAAGTCAAATTGAGTCTACAATTGATCGTCCTGGTCCTCTATTTTCCATTTTGCATGTAGTTATGAATGATGGTTATTTGAACACATAATTTTTCACCTCATTGCATATAACCATACTTTTGTAGGTTTTGAAACAAGTATCAAAACATCTATGGAGCAACCAGGCATTCCTGAACCTTCAGAGCATCCCCAAGACATATTTGAATTCATATCGGACCACAAGAGAACTGGGTTATGGATCTAGCTAGTAATTATTCATACCACTTTTATGCCACGCCATATAATGTGGTAGGGAAAATATCGGCAAGGATAGGGTCTGAAGCATGTTGAAGCTGTGTAAGAGTTCAAAATTTGGATACTTGTTAGGTAATTGTTCCACCATAGCTAGGAAAATGAGGTAGTTTGAACTTATCAAAGTATGGGTGGCCAAGACCTTTTTGGTTAAGGGGCTTGAAACAATGTTAGGACACATATCATTAAAGATTTAGATAAATGATTGGGTTTCTTTGATTTTGGTGTTTTGGGGACGATTTCTCTTGTTTTGGTGTTTTGTGCGGGTGAGTTTGTGGCAGTCTCTTTGGTAGTGTTTTTGGTCATGGTTTTGGTTTTTGAAGTTGAGGGAATGATTTGAGCAATTTGGTGTAGTTTGGTTATCGAATGGGTTTTTGTTATTTTGGTCTAGGGGTGGAGTGATGTGTTGCATTCATTCTTCAAGGATTTGTATGCATTGTGCGATTTGTAATAGTGTTTGTTCCAACTAAAAGGATTGGCTGGGGGTAAAGGATGGATCTAAGGGTGAGAACAAGTTTGACTATTCCAGGTTGAGCGTATGATGGCTAAAAGTGTGGTACTAGGGGTGAGGGGTGAGAAACTTGGGAAAAATAGTGATGGCCATGGGGTGGGAGTTTTGCTGGAAGATGGTGGTGTAATATCATCGAAATTTATCATCTTAAGTAAAGGATACAATTGGTTGAAATTTTGAAGAATTATGGAAGAAGCACCAAGAAATAGAATGTTTGGTCAAATTTTCCCGGAATAGAGGAAATATTCCCATAGATGGCACCAAATGATAAATATCCTAGTTTTTTTGGTAGAGTTCATGTAACACCTTAGAAAAAGACCAAAATGCCCTTAGTATATTTTTTTAAAGTCTGATTCGGTAACTTAATTTCTTTTTATTTGTAAGTAGATTTTTTCGTGAAATTTTATTTGTATGAATTTAATTAGGAGATTTAACATGGGATTAAAATTATTAGGATGGTTATTTAAAATTTTTTAAGGAAATTAAAATTAATAGTGAAGTGAATAAATTATAATACAAATAATGACTTTTTTGTAAATATGAAAAATCACCAAGGGTAAAATGGGAAAAGGCATATGCATGGTGAGTCCTACCCATAATATATGTATTTTTCACATCTACAAAAAATTTTAAGGATCCGAAATGAACTTTGTTTCTTCCAATTCCAAACACAGTGTCGGTTACAACTGAAATTCCGCACCGAATCAAAATTAGCATTTTTTCTGCACCAAACCAATTTTGTGCATAATTATTCCATAATTAAATTTCTCTAACTTAATTAAATATTAATTTTGCTAAAATGTTATTGGACCATTTGTCATCCAATTAAAAATAATATATTTAAATTTATTAAAAATATCTTAATTTTCTTATAGAAAATTCAAGATTTTTCTATCAAAATGATCAAAAATTAAATTATTTTCTTTCTCAAATTTTCTTATTGGCTATTATTTTGACTAACCAAATATAAAAACAATTAAAAATAAAAAATTTTATCTTCATCTTCTCAAAGTAGCCAAACCACACTACTCCTCTGCATTCTCCATTTCTTTCTCAATTCTTCACTTAATTCACTCAAAATTCTTCCAAATTTCTATAGCTCATCTCTAAATAAGCCTTTCCCACAAATAATTCAAACTTTATGAGTTCAAATATATGATTAGAATTGAAGAAAAAGGAAAGAAGGTCAAGTTGTGTTCATATAGGTAATTTCTCAAACTTGGTTTTTAATTTGATTTTGAGGTTTCTATTGGTAGATTAGAAGTAGAATAGATGTTGTATGGTGTTGGACTAACAATATATTGCATATGTTAGAATTTAAGAGCTTGAATTCACAGTTGTGAGAAATGGGTTTTTGAATTAGAATTATTTAAGTCAAATTGATGGTTGTAATGATGTTATTAGATGTAGTGAACAATGAGTATAAGGTGAGATTTGAGAAATAAATTCATTAGAAGGAGATGTGAATAGATTAGAGTTTATGGAAAAGTTGAATAGATTTGAGAAATAAATTCATTAAAAGGAGATGTGAATAGATTAGAGTTTATGGAAAAGTTGAATTTTTGAGAATGAAGGGCGAATTTCAAATTGAATGTTAATATGTTTAATTGAAGCATAAATAATATCACATAATTCATTTGAATTGTAGCTCTAAAACTGGATGATGGTGGAGACAAAGTGAAGGAAAGGCCCATCCATTTGAGTTAGGAGTGAGAAAAAGCTTAATTGACAATTAAGGTAAGTAATAGATATATTAATAAACTCATTTATATTATCAAATAAAATTTAGAACATTTCCTTTTGATACACATATTTAGGCCGAACCCCTTAATGTATATTATATCCCATTTTTATTTGTTCATCCCTTTCATTTGTCCTTTACTTATTCCTTGTTGCCTAATTAAATTGTTTAATGTGTTAAAATTGAAATCGAACCTAATTTGATTAAATTTTTCTTTGGTCGAACCATTGCTTGAAGTCCCTTTAATATTGTTTGTTTTAAATGTGGTCTCATTTGATTATCCATTACATCTTTATATGTGTATCTATGTGAATTTGTGACAGAAATACCTAATCAATGGGGGAACATCAGCATTGTGCACAATAATTTATCCCTTACTAGGAAGGGGCGTATATCCTAGCCATAGGGTCTTATCAACCTTGTGAAATACTATTGTATGAGAGTATGCCTAAATATTGGCATCTGCTCTAATATTGCAGTATTATTGTAGTTCTATTTCTGTCATTGGAATTCACCATGAATACATATTTGTTTATTTGTACCATATGACCCCCTATCGATATTGCTTGAACCCAATTTCTTTGCCTTAAATCCCTGAAATATATCATTAATATCATTGGTTATAATTTCTGTATTTGGTTCCTATTCATTGTAGTCCATATTTATTTCCTAATTAATTATTTCTATATATTTATTAATATATTTATTACTCACTGAGTAGCGATACTCATATTATTTAATGTTTATAATTTTTCAGGTCAAAACTAGATATCGGGTTCCAGCATTTCTTCCTCCTGCTGGACCGTTGTAATTAATCATGTAAATATTTTCTTTTGCTGTGTAATTAATATGTGATTCTAAAGCTCCATGGAACTTGGAGGTGTAGTTGCAAAAATTCGATATTTGATGCTAATAAAAAATATGCATTTGGTTATTATAATAGAAGTGTTTATATTGGTGATACTATGAAGTTTAGGGTACAAGGAGGAAATATTGGAAGTGTATTTTTCTTGCAGGTTGTGTGGTTGTTTGACTAAAATTGAAGTTTGGGATAAATTGGTATTACAAAGAAAATTCTACTAAAATTTATGTAAATCTCTGTATTTTATCTGTAAGGTCTGAATTGCAGGGTTTTACGGGTTTAGGTAGCCTTAAGTTTACCTGTACCCTAAAACAGTGTAATACCTAGAAAACTATCATAAGAACATAATAACATAACTAGTTATCGGATTAGGAACACCGAGATAATTAAGGAAAATTTTTGAACCTCAGTTAGAATGCATTTGTGATACTGTTCCGAAAAATGTTGGTGTTAATTACACTGCCTGAAGAAATAGCAGTCCGGTTGACAGATGAATTTCTGATTCAGACTAGGGGTAAAGAATCATATATTTATATGTGAAATTTTAGTGAAAAGGAAAAGTTGAAAAATATTTTGGAACACTGAAAATTTGAGTAATGGAAAAATTATAAATAAGTTGAACTTTAGGGGTATAGTGGGAAACCAACTGTCTGAGTTTTAGAATGGCTCTAAAACTATTTTTATAATAAAGTACAAATAAAAAGAAGTCATTTCAATTCCCACTTTGAAATTCAATTCTCAAGATAATTGTCAGAAGAAATTATAAAAGAAGGTGGGGTCAAAGTCCAATTAAAGAAAAGTTTAAGGACCAAAATATAATTTGCCAATTTTGCTTACTATATAAGCATGCCTTAGAAAATTTTTTGTTCATTTCTTCCTCTCATACTACCTTTGGCTGAACCATTCTTCCATTTCTTCTTCCAAATTCAATCTTGTTTTTCTTAAGAGAATCTAAAGAAAACCTTAAAACAACCTTTAATTCTTCCATTTCCTTACAAATTTCACTTGGAAACTTAAAGGAAACCAATATATTTCTTAAAGAGGAATTCGGGTCATCCAACAAGGTAAGGTTATAAGTTGATTTCTTTGATTAATTAGATGATTTAGGTGTGTTAGATGATTAATTAGATGGGTTTAGTATTTAATTCCATCAATTGATGCATTTGGTGAGTTTTTCTCAAATTCCAAACCCTAGATTGAAGTTGTATGATATGTAACCCTAAATTGATGTTAGTTAATATTAATTAAGCTTAGATTATGTTAATTGAAGGCTAATAGATGAATTATTTATGATTGATTTGGTTTAGAAAACTAAGATTTGGAAGATTGCACATTTTACCTCCTTTGAAGCTTAAGGTGGAAAATCAATTTTCCTACCTCATTTAAAGTATGAGGTAAGTTTAATATGCCAAATGCATTGAAATGTTGCTTGAAAATCTCCTCTGTCACGACCCGACCCCATTGGGCACGTGACCGGCACTAGGGAACGGGAAAGCATAATGCTTCCAGAACCCGTAGTAAGCTTGACTGACAACATAAACTCAATAACTTAACATCATTATTTAAAAATTTCTGCTTAACAGAATAACCCATAAAAATGTGACCATAAATCTGACATTGAAAATAACAATGCGAAACTCTATAGATTTTAACACAATGACCATAAAATAATTACATAATAAAGCAAAATAATTCCACTACCTAAGAAATGAAAG
>CANXYC010323672.1:0-12680 GCA_948193065.1 Aleurites moluccanus | reverse complement strand
ATCAAAAATATTCAGTAATATTTTTTAATAAATCATTAATAATTCAGCATATATTAAAGTATGAGTACTTGAACAAATTTAATCTAATAAGTGCTTTCAATAAATTTCAACAATCTTGTAAGAATTATTTTTTGAACAAATTATTCCTTATATATATATATATATATATATATATATATATATATATATATATATATATATAATTTTATATAAGAAATAATTAAATAAATATAATAATTAATCAAGTATAATAATCGGTCCCCACGGAGACGGGGATGGGGATCCCCACGGGGTGGGGAATACAGTCCCCATCCTCGCCCCGTCCCCGCTAACGGGAAAAAAATATTCCCCATCCCCGCCCCCATGGGGAGACAAATCGGGGAATCCTGTCACACCCCGACTCCAGTGGTGCGACGGTCCTAAGGCAAGGGTAGGCTTAAGGACACCATAAACCCGTAGAACTCCCCTAACCTGGATTTCATTTATATTACACATTCATATCAAATATAGATATCATTCAATATTCATATCAAGATTCATGAACTCATAATTCATATCTTTATATTTTTATCATTTCATAATTTACCTCTTGTTTCTTATGATCAAAAGATGTATCCCACATCACTAAGGAATAAGGGCAACCCAAAATATAACAATTTATACATCAATATAGTGTCCTCTTTAATAACTAACTACGGAGCTTTAGAGTGTACTCCCAATACATACAATACCATAATACCATACAATGAATATACATAAATATAGAATTCAAAATGATTACAATGGAGGCTTCTTGGAAGAATAAATAAAGAAGTTTGATCTTCTCTACTAGCTCCCTCACGAGCTACACTATCACCTGAAATCCATAGAAGATGAGTGAGCCTTCAACTCAGTAAGATACGAACATACAGTGTGAAAGAAATATATATACATATATATTAATCCAAAGGAAATATCAATTCCAAGAACATGGGTAAGAATCATCATGTGGTTAGGCTTACAAGAACAGAAGTGCTTACAATCGAATAGTACTGTCAAGTAACATGGTAGAACTACAGAGTGCATCAGTAACCATGCTACCTATCACAACAAAGCGCATCGGTAATCCTTGCTACCTTATCGTAAACGCATGCTTGGTTAGGCATATGCCTAGAGCTCATGGTCCCCTCTAGGTGGACCACTGATAAAAACCCTATCAGCTAGGTTCCCAAAGTGCATGATGGACCAATGAATTTACTCTCATTGGGAAGAGCGTTCTATCCATAGGGTCATATGGTTACAATCTCATAAGAAACATATTGGTTGCAAGACCATCAACATAAAGCATAATTTCAATCAAATTTAACAAGTAGGAATCATGTGAACTTGATCCAAGAAGGTTGACCAAGTCACTTACATTATATATTTATACATGGTAATCACATGAAACAAATGGTGAATTTTGGTTTTAGAATATCTTAGAACTTTCATTTAATAATCCGATAATACAATATCAAGTATATGAGAATCATATGGGTGAACATTAAGAATGCTTTGACATATCATTTCAAAGAAGCAATAAGCAAATGCAATGTTCATACTTACCTCTACACAATTTATCCTTGAATCTCCTTTAATAGTTTGTTCAATACTAATCTCCTCAATTTCCTTGATTTTCTCCTCCTAAGAAATTTCCCCAAATATTCAAAATTAGGGTTTATTTGAATCAATAATACTCCATATGATTTCTTAAAATTTACTCATCTTGTATTATCTATTCTTGATTCCCAACATCAATTTAATTCAACTCTTAAAGAAAATCTGAAATTTATTTCAAATTTACTGTTCACGCTACTATTCATGATAGACCATAAATTCTAATTTCTCCAACATTAATTACCATTAATTGCTTCAAAATGCTTGTAATAAATTCTACATACCCATAATTAATTATTCTAGCTACCAGACTTTATTAATCTAACAAGAAAATGACTTTTGAAAAAATTTTACCTTATTTCTTCAAAAACTGATTTCCTGAGAAAATCTGCTTGAAACTGCCGATTGATGCCTTAAAATTTGATAATATAGAGATTTAATGCATTAATTTTGAGTATTAATGCATTAGAAAAGAAATGGAACAAATCTAAAAAGAACTGAAGAAGAACGAAGAGAAGAAGAAAGAAAAATCGTGCAGAAAAATGCTACTGGACACAGGTTAAATAGGCTACTGCCCCAAAATCTCACTCGCCAGCTCGCCTCGCCAACCGGCCTCGGTAATACTACCTCGCATAAGCCAGCTCGCAATTCCCACTTCTCCAATCTACTTTGGTAATGCCACTTCGCATATGCTACCTCGCATATGCTATCTCGCCAAACTCTCCTCGCGAACTCCTCTTGGCATATGCCGCCTCGCATATGCCAGCTCGCCTATTCCTCTTCGTCAAACTCTGCTCGCCTATCTTCCTTTTCACACATGCCTCTTTGCATAATGCCACCTTGCCTATTCCTCTTCGTCAAACTCTTCTCGCCTATCTCCCTCTTCGCATATGCCACCTCGGCAATGCCTCTTTGCATAATGCCACCTCCCCTATTCCTCTTGGCCAAACTCTGCTCACCTATCTCCCTCTTCACATATGCCACCTCGCATATGCCTCTTCGCCAAATTCCTCTTCGCGTAACTCCACTTTGGCAATCTCACCTCGCCACTTTTCTAGCTCGCATTGCCGGCTCGCAAATACCAGTCTCTGCTGAATTGAAACCCTTCTTCAACAACTTATACTTAATCAGATAGCAAATGAGCTACAAACATTTAAACTTCCTGATTCTTTTTGTCACTTAAAATAGACATTCAGGGGTCCAACATATCCAAAATTCAAATCACAAAGATAACTACACAGACCATGGTGACTCTCTAAATTTCACCCTGACTTACTGCCCAAAATCCATCCGAACAGACCTGAGGAATTACACTCTCTAATGAGTTATACTTATCCAAATATCCTACAATTTGACATACAATAACACAACACCTAAAGAAACATTTTTTATGTTTTCACTTTTGGCTCAAACAGTCTCAATCATACCCAAAAAATTCAAACATACTCAGATTTCCTGCAAAGAATAATGAACCAGACAGGTCCTGCTCAAAGAGGCATAACTCCCCACACAAACAGAATTTTATAGAACCATTTTACGAAATTGAATATGAGATATATATCTAAAACTTTTATATTTTATACTTTACCAAATTATTCCTTTAAAATTAAGAAATCAGTCTCACAAAAAATTACCCTGCAACTAGAAATTTCTGAATTTCCTCAAACCTTCATATCTTCAATTAATTAAATTCATCAAACATACAATTAATTAAGTAGCCCAAAGATGACAGATATTACAAATCCCCATCTCGTTACATCCAACAACACAACACATAAAGGAATATTTTTCATGTTTACACTTTTGGCTCAAACAGCCTCAATCATTCCCAGAAAATTCAAACATACTCAGATTTCCTGCAGAGAATAATGAACCAGACAAGTCCTGCTCAAAGAGGCATAACTCCTCACACACACTGAATTTTATAGAACCATTTTATAAAATTAAAGATGAGATATATATCTACAACTTTTATATTTTATACTTTACCAAATTATTCCTTTAAAATTAAGAAATCAGTCTCACAAAAAATTACCCTGCAACTAGAAATTTCTGGATTTTGTCAAACATTCATATCTTCAATTAATTAAATTCATCAAACATATAATTAATTAAGCAGCCCAAAAATGACATATATTACAAATCCCCACCCCGTTCGGGGCAAATACCTTCGGGGAACGGAGATTCCCCACCCCATTGCCATTTCTAGTGAGTCGGTTCTTTACCTAGCCTCACAAATAAGGTAATATATATATTACTCACTGAGTTAACAAACTCACTCTTTTATGGTCTAATATTTTCAGGACTATTGTAAATAGTGGAGGTTCCATCTTATCATCTTCATCCAAGCTTGCAACCAACAATATCTATGTATTGTCTCATATTTTGTCCATCTAGTATGCTCCATAATAAACTAGTTTTGAATATTGATTACGCAAATAGTTATATATAACTTTAAGATATGTTAAACTATAATATAAGTTTTAACAATTTGCATATATGGGCATGTGTTGGAAATGATTAATAGGGGTATGTATTAGCATAAAGAATGGAAGTTGAGGGTATAAGGTGGAATTTTAAAAGTGTTAGTTTTCTTGTAGGATGTGTATAATATTTAATTGACTAAGTCGTAACTTGAGAATATTATAGTTATAAGGGAAACTATGACAAAATTTTCGTAAAATTTGCGTAAATAATTTATAAGTTAATAAATTATAAGGTAGGATGGTTTCTATAGGAACCGGTAGTTTTAAACTAATCCTTTCCTTAGGATCATCATATCTCCAAAGTAGAATATGACAAGGCGCCATGGTGAGACCATTATCTAATCAGGCAATCCCTATAATAACATTATCATCATCTATCATATTATATTATATCGTTAATATTTTTTTTTGTTAATACAATTGGATTCCACATCATCCTATTTTTCATCGCAACCACATACATATATATCATCAACATTATATATAATATGGCATAAACATATATCATACTTCTAAATCTAATACAATAGTGATAGCTTGTATAAATATATATTTTATTCATTCAATGCTTACATGTCATGCTTATATATAGAGTTAAATTAAAATATATCAACTCACAAACTTGATAACCATAAATCAACTAGCTTTCCTCAGAGCGCCTGAAATCTGATGGCTAGGAAACTCTTGAAACATCTTAACTAAAAAGACATACAAAGGACATTATAACATAAAGAATGCAAATTAGCTTTAATAAAGGTACGAAACGTCTCTTAAAAGTTTGCCAAAAATTTCGCAGAACCTCCCCTTAAATTAAAACATTGTCCCTGAAAGAAAATAATAACACTTATAAATAAATAGCCTGTAGGAATCATAACAATTAACCTCAATTCAATGACCCCTCTTGGGATTTCAAACTCAATAATAAACATTTGTAATAACATTTGCACGTCTCAATTATTTATTTCATACCTCTCAATATCAATATCCAACTAATACAATGAAATATTTATTTTTCAACTCATTCTCAATTTAAATTTTCAACTATTTTATATAAAATAGTTATTCACTGAATTTTCAAGTAATACTTATACCATAATTAATATGTTACGACCCACTTTTGGACCGCGACGGTCATAGGGTACAGGTAGACTTAAAGTCACCGGAAACCCATAGAACCCATGAAAAATCCATTTATCAATCATTCAATCAATATTAATTCATTAATCAATACTTAAATCTCATTGATTACTTATAAATTTTACAGAAATTTTGTCAGAGTCCCCTTTGTAATTTTAACCTTAATCCTGACCCAAAACTGGGTCTCTCAAAAATTACACAGCCTGCACTAAAAATTATTTTATACTCCCAATAATTTACCATCCTTATACCTTCAACTTCACAGTTTCACAAACATACATAGCACTTCTAAATCTCTTTTAAAATATGTGAATTTCATTTTATCATATTTCAGTATCACTATCTCTATCACTTCACTATCATTGTTATTATCAGTCATTAACATTACACATTACATTTTGAATGCCACTGAATTGTCAATTATTTCAATTTACATACATCATTATAGTACTCAATCATCTAATTATACAGAGTACCATGGAGTTTTAAGAATTATCACTAATGACCTTTAACAAATACAATTCTACCTCTATGTACTTGACATCCCAAGTCTAAAAAGAAATTGATTTGGAATCAGCTTCCTCTAACACATCTGTCACACCCCAACTCCCGTGGTGCGACGGTCTTAGGGCAAGGGTAGGCATAAGGCCACCACAAACCCGAAGAACACTTAACTAAACCTGTCTCATAATAAAAGCATACATTTTCAATTCAAAACATCATATCTCATAATTTATCATTTTTATATCATAACATCTCCGTTTGTTCCCTACCGATCAAAAGACGGTTCTCACATCAATATGGAACAAAGGAGAATCTACAAATGCCATCTATGGCAACAAAATCAACCATTCATATCTATCTACGGAGCTCTAAGAGAGTGCTTCTCAATAGACAAATTCATATATACATAACAAAATAATGTTCAGCATAATTACATCCAAGCTTCTTGTGAAGAAGAAATCATGAATCTCTATCCTCTAGATTAGCTCTCTCTCGAGCTACACTAGTACCTGAGATCCACAGAAGATGAATGAGCCTTCAACTTAATAAGATATGAACTATATAATGCGTTAGGTAAATCAAGAATCTGAGTATCAAATCATGAACATATATATATACATATACCTGAGCATGAAAGAATCATAAGCTTATACTTGAAGAAGAATATGAGTGCTTATAACAAATAGCACTATCAAATTATATCATAAGTCAAATCATGGTGCTCATTTAGAACATAAGAATGCCTGCAAAGGATGGCATTATCAAATCATATATAAGATAGAACTGATATCATATCATACGTATCAGTAGTTTGCTATCTTAACGTGCATATATACTCACGCGAGCATATGCCTAGAGCTCATGGCCCCCTCTAAGTGAAACACTGATAAAAATCCTATCAGCTGGGCTCCCATTGTGCACATGGACTAATGAATTTACTGTCATTAGGAAAAGCATTCTATACTTATGCATATCATAGGTCATCATAATAAGAGGTTCACAAAAATTCAGATTTAGTCAAGAGACCATATATCATGCATATCAAAGGCTTGTTCATTGATCTTGGTTCAAGAAGGTAACCAAGTTATTTATACATTAAGTGTTTTCATGAAGAAGGTAATCCAATAAAGGATTCATATCATAAGGCATATATATGAATATTTAATAATTTATCTCATAAGGAGAAATGTACATTTATGTAATTCATGACTTACCTCTTAGCACAACTTCCCACTACACAGTTTCACACTTGATTAAATGGAAATCCTCATCAGTTCCTTGAACTGTCCAAGCCTAACAAAATCCCCAAATTCTACAAATTAAGGTTTCCTCAATAATGATACATAATATAGTTCCTTAAAATTTTAATCATCTTATAATCTCTATTATAGTTTCCTGACATCAATTTAATTCATCTCTTAAGAAAAATTGAATTTATGAACGTGATTACTATTCATATTACTATTCATCCATTTTCATAAATTCTCGTATGTTCCATATCAACCACAATTAATAGCCTTAATTGCTCATAATAGTCTCTATATAACTCACAATAATTATTTTAACTACCAAAAATCTTAATCTAAAAGAAAAATGAAATTTGGAGAAATTTACCTTATTTCCCTAAAATGAGTCCTTGAAGAATATTGACTTGCAATGATGACTGAAGCCTTTTTAAATGAGAGAATATAATAATTTAATGCATTAATTCTGAGTATTAATGCACTAGAAAACAAATGGCACAGATTGTAGAGAGATAGGAGAAGAAATGAAGAAGAAAGAAGAAAAGAAAAAAATTATCGTGAAAGAATATGGCTACTGCTTCTCCATTAAATAAGCTTCTGCCTTGCTAAATTCCCATTTCGCCACTTTCCACTTCGGCAAATCCTACTTCGGCAATTCCCACTTCACAGGATTATACCTCGCCAATCCCACTTCGCAAAATCCCACTCCGCAGAATTCTACCTCGCCAATCCCACTTCGCATAATTCTACCTTGCCAATCCCACTTCTCAAATGCCACCTCTACAAATCCTCTTCACCAAATGCCACCTCGGCAAATCCTCTTTGCCAAATACCACTTCGCCAAATGGCACCTCGATAAATTCTCTTCGCCAAATGGCACCTCGGCAAATCCTCTTTGCCAAATGCCACCTCGGCAAAGGCCACTTCGCAGAATTCTATCTCTCCAGCTCGATTAGCTTTTTTCCACCTCGAAATCGAGGAGCCAACTCGCACTACTAAATTCTGTCGAGCTGGAAAATATTTCTCGCCAACTCGTACTAAATCCAGCTCGCAAATGAGCTACCGATATCCAAACTCTTCAATTATAGAGCTATCTATATAACACATAAAGAAACATTTATTTCATACTTACACTTGACTCACTCAGCCTCTAACATTCTCAAGATAATTAATACTTAGACTTACTACAAGAATAGCGAACTGAACATGTTCTGTCGAGGAAGCATATCTCTTCACACATACAGAATTCACAAAACTGCCATACAGACTGAAAATAAATATATAAATATGCAACTTTTATATTTTACACTTATCCATTTATTCCTGCAATATCATGACAACTGCCTCACAAAAATTCTTCCCAGACATTGATTCTAAACTACTAATCTGCTTAAAACAAACAATCATAAAAAAAATATCAGGTATTACATTCTTCCCCCCTTAAATAAATTCATCCTCGAATTTAAAGAACTCACTTATTCTTGAAATAAATGGGGATATCTAGCTCTCATAGCTTTCTCACTTTCCCATGTGCACTCCTCCATTACTTGATTCTTTCATAAAACCTTAACCATTTCTATCATTTCTATCTCTTTGTTCCTTAAATTTTTGACCAATTTATCAACAATTGCTACAGGAATCTCTTCATAAGTCAAGTCTTGTTGAAAATCTACTGCTTGAGCTTGTAACAAATGAGAAGAATCTGCCACATACCTTCGAAGCATTGACACATGGAAAACTGGATGCACACTGTCCAAATTCGGTGGCAAGGCTAGCCTATATGAAACCTCACCAACTTTATCCAAAATCTCAAATGGTCCAATGTACCTAGGAGATAACTTGCCTTTCTTGCCAAACCTTAAGACTCCTTTCATAAGTGAGACCTTTAAGAATACTAAGTCTCCAACCACAAACTGAATGTCTTTCCTCCTCGGGTCCACATAACTCTTCTGCCGACTGAAGGTTGTCTTCAATCTTTCCTTTATGAGTGGAACCTACTTTGTTGTATACTGAATCAATTCAGGCCCTTCTATATGCTTCTCTCCCACTTCATCCTAACACAAAGGAGACCTACACCTTCTACCATATAAAGCTTCATAGGGAGGCATCTGAATAGTTGAGTGATAACTATTATTGTAGGCAAATTCTATCAATGGCAAGTGCTTATCCCAATTTCTTCCAAAATCCAGAATGCACATCCTTGGCATATCTTCTAGAGTTTGGATAGTTCTCTAGGATTGCCCATCCGTTTGCAGATGAAAAGCTATGCTGAATTCAAGTCAAGTGCCTAAAGACTCTTGCAATTTCTGCCAAAACCTTGAAGTGAACTGGGTACCTCCATCGGATATAATCGAAATTGGTATTCCATGGAGTCTCACTACTTCATCAACATAAATCTGTGCATACTGAGAAGCTGTGTAGGTTGTCTTGGATGGCAGAAAGTGAGCTGACTTTGTCAATCTGTCCATAATTATCCATATTGAGTCATATCCACTTGAAGTCCTTGGCAACCCCATAACAAAGTCTATGGTTATTCTCTCTCATGTCCATTCTGGTAACGGCAACTGCTACAGTAGTCTCGAAGGTTTCTGATGCTCAAATTTTATTTGTTGACAAGTCAAACACCTTGCCACAAACTCAGCCACATCCTTTTTCATTCGACTCCACTAATAGGAATTTTTAATGTTATGGTACATCTTCGTTGCACCTGGATGCACATTATACTTAGCATGATGTGCTTTCTTAAGAATCATATCCCTCAAACCGTTAACTGCTGGAACACACAACCTGTCACCGAGCCTCAAAATGCCATCAATCATAACAAATCCTGGGGCTTTTTCTGGTCCCACATTGTTCTTTAGTTTCACTAACTAAGGATATTTGTTTTGAGCTTTTCTAATCTGGTCGATGAGAACCGGCTTGACTTGGAAATATGCTAAAAGTACTCATGAATCTGACAAGGCCAAACTGATTTCTGAATCATACAATTTATGCATTTCCCTCACTAATGCTCTTCTGCTTATTTGGATATGGGTTAAGCTCCCTAAAGACTTCCTGCTGAAAGCATCAGCCATAACATTGGTTTTTTCTGGATGATATAAGATTTCACAGTCATAATCCTTAAACAATTCAACCTATCTTCTTTGCTTAAGGTTAAGATCCTTCTACTGAAATATATATTTCAAACTCTTATCATTTGTGAAGATCTCACACTTCTCGCCATCCATATAATGTCTCCATATCTTTAAGGCAAACACAACTGCAGCCATTTCAAGATTATGAGTTGGATAATTCACCTCATGCTTCCTCAACTGCCTAGAAGCATAGGCTATCACCTTACTATGCTGCATAAGCACACAGCCAAGCCCTACTCTCGATGCATCACAATACACCGCATATCCTCCTTCACCAGACGATAAAGCTAAGATAGGTGTCGTAGTGAGACATGTCTTTAACTTTTGGAAACTCTTATCACATGCATCTATCCATAAGAATTTCACTTGCTTCTGGGTAAGCTTACTCAAAGGAGCTGCAATCTTGGAAAAGTCTTGAACAAACCTTCGGTAGTAACTTGCCAAACCCAAGAAACTTCTAGCTTCTGAAACACTTATGGGTCTAGGCGAATTTAGAACTGCATCCACCTTCCTAGGATAAACTTCAAGCCCATCCTTGCTCACTATATATCCTAGAAAGCCCACACTCTCGAGCCAAAACTCACACTTCGAAAGTTTAGCAAACAGCTAATGCTCTTTCAAAGTCTGCAACACCATCCTAAGATGTTCTCTATGCTCTTCTTTACTTTTAGAATACACAAGAATGTCATTAATAAACACAATGACAAACTTGTCCAAAAATGGCTTGAACACCCGGTTCATCAAGTCCATAAATACAGTTGGTGTATTAGTCAATCCAAATGGTAATACTAAAAACTCATAGTGACCATATCTTGTTCGGAAGGCTGTCTTTAACAAATCTTCATTATGAATCTTTAATTGGTGGTAACTGATCTCAAGTCTATCTTGGAGAAATGACTTGCATCCTGCAACTGGTCAAATAAATCATCTATTCTTGGTAAAGGATATTTATTCCTAATAGTTGCTTTATTGAGTTGTCTGTAATCTATGCATAATCTCATAGAACCATCCTTCTTTTTCACAAAGAGTACTGGTGCACCCCATGGTGAACTGGTAGGTCTAATGAATCCCTTGTCAAGCAAATCTTGTAATTGAGTCTTTAACTCTCTCAATTCTACTGGTGTCATATGATAGGGAGGAATAGAAATAGGGTTAGTGTTGGATAGCAAGTCAATACCAAATTCTATCTCTCTATCTGGTGGAAAACCAAGTAACTCTTTAGGAAATACATCCGAAAACTCATTAACAACAGGAATCTGCTCTAAATCTCTTACTTCCTTTCGAGTATCTCAGACATAAGCCAAATATCCTTGGCACCCTTTCTTCATCAATCTCTTCGCCTCTAAGGCTGATATCACGTTATATGGTGCTTCACTCCGTTCCCTTTGGAACTCAAACTCCTCACCTGAAGGTGGCTTGAAGACTAACTTCTTCCCATTGTAATTTATGGTTGCATAATACTTGGACAACCAATCCATGCCCAAAATCACATCAAATTCTAATACAGGCAACACAATCAAATCTACTTCTAAACTCTTTCCATCTATGCTAACCACACAAGATGGATAAAAATCATGAATTTTAATCTTTTCCTCTAAAGGAGTCGATACTACTAAAGCATTCATAAGCAATTCACATGGTACATTCAATTTCTTAGCAAAACATAAAGAAACAAACGAATGCGTAGCTCCTGAATCAAACAACACTCTAGCATTCAAAGCCTGAATAGGAAGAATATCTATGACCACAGTGTTAGAAGTTTAGGCCACTTGCTGAGTAAGAGCAAACAGTCTTCCTCTACCTCTCCCCATAGGTGCCTGACCGGTAGCTTGTCCAAAAATCTGACCTGAACCTCTACCTGCCTCTGGAGTCCTACCTATAATATCACGACCAACACCGGACTGCTGACCTACACTCCTCTCCTTAGTCATCTGAACTGTAGTATGAGAAGACTGGGGTCTAGCGCCAAAGGAAGGTTGTGGACAATCCTTAAGCCACTGACCATGCTGTCCACACCCATAACATGCACTTGACCCGAAGAAACAAGGTCCTCTATGAAGCTTACAACATGTAGGACAAGAAGGATTATAAGTCCTAGGTGGTGCAGAACTGGCTGTACCATAGCACATCTGAGAAGCAAATCTAAAAGGATTCGGTCTTTGCTGGAATCTCCCTGATGGTCAATCCGCTCTGGGAAATTGATTGGTGTGAGATATTCATACTCTTTACCCCACTATCTGTTGGATTTATGCCCTAAAGACCAATCATCAGATAATTGTTTTTGGTACATTTTATATCATGATTTATATATGGCTTTCATTATTATGATTATTTGAATAACTGCGTAATATAAATTATTATAATAATGTCACTATAATAATATATTCTAAAATCATCTTTAGTCAAGTATTATTGTGAAATGGGATATCAATAATACGTCGAGACTAGTATGTGTAGTGACTAATGACAACAGTCATGGATATGAGATATCAAGTCAACACATAAGTACGTGTTGGAGAACTATGTACTAGATTGACCCA
>CANXYC010323662.1:0-56860 GCA_948193065.1 Aleurites moluccanus | reverse complement strand
ACACGTTATCAGTACGATTCTCTATTTTTAAGCAATCAAATCCAAGTAAGTTTGTCTACTCTTAAAATGTTAATTTCATGCATCTTATTTATTTCACTATCTTAATGAATTATTTATATTTATGAAAATATACTAAAATATATTAGTTTATTATTCTTATAGAAAATTATTATATTGTCATTGTATTTATATTTATAATTCATGTCTCGTTATTTTTTATTGATAATAATATTATACTTATATGTTTTAGAGTTTTTTTTTGTTAATGGGTATATCGAAATTTTTTTATTCTTATACTATCCAATTTTGTTCTCCATAACACATTTAATAGTTTTTTTTTTTTTTTTTTTGTTCAAAATGTTTAGAGATATTTCTCTTGATAATATTTTTATTCAAGTATTTAAGATTTGAAATTTTTTTTCTCTTGATAATATTTTAATTCAGGTATTTAAGTAAATAAATTCTATTTTTATATATTATCATTTTATTTTTTAATCTATATCTAACACAAAAAAATTCTACTCTAATTTTGATATTTGTTTTTGTATAGATTATAATATTTTATACTTGTTAAAATATAATTTGAAATAAAAAGAAATGATTTATATTTGTTATTTTATAAAAGTATAAGTGAAAAAAAAAATAGAATAATTATTATAATTTTTTTAATTTAATCATGTATTGATAATTATAGTGAATTTATTTATTTTAATATTGCTAAGCTATTCTTTTATGTTAAATATTTTGATTTTTTATTAAAATTAACTATTAATGTGTGGAGAATATTTACAAATAATGATATGTTAATATTTTATATATATCGAATATGCTCCTATAGTAATAATATCGATAAAAATTGTAAAAATATTATGAATTAATTTCATGTCTCTTGGTTTAATCTTATTCCCTAAAGTGAATACATACATACTTAACTGAATAAAATAACAAGTTGTTAATGAAAAATTCATGAAATACATTCTAGCGATTTTATCTCATTCCTTAAAGTAAATGTGATAATTTAAAAGTAAATATATAATAATTATTCTTTCATAAGAATAAAGAAAAATCATAAGAATACTTATCACCACCAGAAGTGAGATAAAATTATACAAAAATAAGAATAAAAAAGGTGGACAAAATTTTTAAAGTAAATATTATCAATATGGTATGAAAAAAATTGATCACATATTTGTTGTGTGATAAAATATCTTATTGATATTTATTTTGTTTTTAATAATGATGACCTTAACTATTATCATATATATATTGCTCATATTGATGTGACAAATATATTTTTTTAAAATATTAAAAAGGAAAATTAACTCTGATATATATTGTGAATAATGCAATAACTCATACAATTCTTAAAATTTTCAAATATTTTATTCTTTGAAATAGGTGAGGCAATTATTTTTGATAAAAAAAAAAAAAAATTGAAAGCTCTAAAGAGCCAATATATTATCACAAGAGAAACAAAATTTATTATACATAATACATTATTTTATCCAAAGTTTCACAGAAATTTATTAAGTTTTAAAGATATTCGCAGAAATAAATATCATATTGAGACAGTAAATAAGAGAAATCAAAAATATTTTCATATTACAAGTATTATTTCAGGTAGAAAAATATAATGAAAATTTTTCTGTTATTTCTCTGATTTATATTATACAAAAATTAGTGGAATTGAAAAAAATCTTATAGTAAATCAGAAGTTTACATATCCAAATATTTTTATTATTTGATATGACAAGTTATGTCATTTTTGTTTAAAAATAAAGAAAAAAAATTAAAAATTTATATGGGAATCCATTAAAGAACTATAAGATTTTTCAAATCAATCAATTAACTTTTGGTCAAAAGTTAGATATTTCTCATTTAAAATTTTTTGAATGTGCAGTATAAATCATAAACCACAACGTACTAAGATGAGTACTCAAAAGAGATTATAAATATAAGTTGGATATAAATCTCTATCAATAATTAAATATTTTGAGTCATTAATGGTGATATATTTACTACTCGATTTGCAAATTGTCATTTGATGAAATAATATTTTCAACATTAAAAAGAGATAATAAAAATTGAGAAATACAATAACATAAAATATTTCATCATTATCTAAATCCTATAACAAAACAGTGTGAATAAGAAGTTCAGAAAATAATTTATTTGCAAAAATTAGCAAATTAATTACCGGATGTACTTGCTGATGTAAAATGAGTAACAAAATCTCATATAATAGTTGTTAATATTTTAATTTGTATTGTCATCCCAAAAGGATAATATATTAATATTAATGAATATCAAGCACGCTTAAAGCGTGAAAGACTATTGGTTATAAGAATAAAAATTTTCGGAAGAGAAAAGAAATAAATAATAAAGATAATTTTATTGAAAATGCAGATACTAACATGGATACACTTCCTGAAGAAGTAAAAGTGTATGAAATTAATAAAAATAAAGAGATATTGATAAATTATGTTGATTCTGAAAAAAGATAGAATCGACATGAAATGGTTGTGGACTATTGTTTTGCATATAATGTAACATTAAATATTATGAATAAAAATGATGATCTTGAACCACGATTTGTTTAAGAATGTCGAAATAGAATTAATTGGCCAAAAATGGAAAGATGCAATACAAGCAGAATTGAATTTTCATAAAAGACGTAAGGTTTTAAAACCAGTAGTCCAAACACCTGATGGTGTAAAACCAGTAGGATACAAATGGATATTTGTACGAAAAAAAAAATGAGAAAAATGAAGTTGTGAGATACAAAACAAGACTTATTGCACAAGATTTTTCGCAAAGACCTGGAATTGATTATGAAGATACATACTCTCCTGTGGTGAATGCAATAACATTTGGATATCTTATTAGTCTAACAGTTCATGAAAGACTTGATATACACTTAAGAGATATAGTCACAATTTATTTGTAAGACTCACTTGATAATGATATTTATATGAAAATTTCTGAAAGATTTAAAATGTCAGAAAAATATAATTCAAGTTTACAAGAAATTTATTCAATTAAATTACAAAAATCTTTGCATGGATTAAAACAATCCGGGCGTATGTGGTATAATCGTCTTAGTGAATACTTATTAAAAGAATGTTATAAAAATGATCCTATTTGTCCATGTGTTTTTATAAAGAAGTCAGGATCTGAGTTTGCCATAATCGCTATATATGTTGATGATTTGAATATTATTGGAACTCCTGATATAAAAGAATTTTGAAATAAAAGATTTAAGAAAAATAAAATTATGTCTTGATTACAAATTGAACATTGGGCAAAATTTTTTTTTATTTATCAGTTAACTTATACACAAAAAATTCCTTTATAATTTTGTATATAAAGAACATTCATTGAATAGTTCACTGATTATTATGTTACTTAATGTGAATAAGGACTCTTTTCAATTAGAGAAGATAATGAAGAAATTTTTGGTTCTGAAATATCATATCTTATGCAATTGGCGCACTAATATATTACAAAAAAAAAAAAAAATGGTGAAATTGGTATTCAATAAATTTATTTAAGTGACAATCTAACAAATTTGTTCACTAGGGTATTACCTATTGCAACATTTAAGAAATTAATTAACAGTATTGAAATGTAACGTCTTCAAAATTTTCAATGATATTGCAAATAGGAAGAGTTTAACACTGTATTTTTTTTTTCCTTAATTAAAGATTTTGTTCTATTGAATTTTCCTGATAAGTTTTTTAATGAGATAATATACTATTTATAATACGAGAATATTGTACTTTTTTTTCCTTCACTAGTTTTTTTCCCACTAGATTTTTACTAGTAAGGTTTTAATAGGACATATTATTTATAAAGATAGATATCTAAGGAGAAGTGTTATAAATATATAGATAAATGTGAATGTTCATTCATCTATCCCACTACTCATAATTTTTTATATTTAAGTTTAATTTTATTACATCATTTATGTTGTAATTTATGGTGGGTTTATATATTATAACTTATGATGGAGATGAACTCTATAAATAAAAATTCATATTATTTTATAATACACATAAAAAAGATAATAAAAAATTTTCTCTTCTATATTTTAATTTTTTTTTATTATTATTCTTATTTATTATTATTTTATTTATTTTCATAACAAATTCTATCTTCTAAATTATATAAAATCTAACTAGTTAGTTAGAAGTCCAAATGTGAATGCAATACCATTTAACAAATGGGGAGGGTCCAGGTACATTGAATAAATTATACAACATTTTCCACATGAGTTGGAATTTGCAAACAACCATGCACAAAACACACCTAGTCCGACCAAAACCAGAGAATCCAATTCCAAATTAAAAAGAGTTTTTATATACCCCACATGCCACTCTTCCATTAAACAATACCTCAAAATTTTGGAAATATTTTCTGCCACCATCTGATTCTGTCTCATCTTTCTTGCTCACTCACTTTAATTTAAGTGCATCTATATATATATATATATATATATATATATATATATAAAATTAGAATAAAAATATATTTATATAAATTTATCTTTATAAAAATAAAAAAATATTTATTTTTACTTTATATAATAATTTTTTCCTTCTATAAAAAATAAAAAATAAAAAATAAAAAATATATTTTGGAAACATCTCTTTTTTTTTTATAAAAAATTGAGTATTTCATTTATGAAAAAAAAAAAAAATATTTCGAGAAAAATAATTAAAAAAATTACAATCAAAATATCAAATTATCATAATAATAATATTCAGTTTAGCAGTTATAATTGATATATCGGCAGAAAATACGCTTCATTCGAAATTGACGAAAATTAGATGAAAACTCTTTTTTATATTGGAGAAATAAATAAATTTTCATAAAAAAATAATAATTTTAATTTTTATAAATGAAAAATATACAAGTAAAATAAATATAAATAAAAAAATTAAATTTAATATCAAAATTTTATTCAAAATAATAACAAATAATTCAGGATAAAATAAATATTATACTGTTTTTAGATAATAAGCATAAAAAAAAAAAAAAAAGCAAAAAGAAGGAGGGCAAAAAGCTATATTTTTGGTATTTAGATTTTTTTTTTTTTTTACAAATATGGGAACATCTTAATAAGCATGCCTTATCTCGTAGTCTAGTACCAACCTAAAAGGGCCGGTCCAGATTCAACTAATGTTTCTAAATTCTGATTCTCACCTATTTAAAACAGCGTGTCGTTTTGGTTTTCTTTCGTTTTTTATTCATCTTTCTACTTTGTATTTCCTAAATTAGAGAAATCTTAAAGCTATAAAACTACAATAACAGAGGACAATGGTGAAGGAGTGATAAATACGCCCCCACTACCACCACCACCACCACCACCGCTGCCATAGCCGTCACCTGCACGATCGCCATCACCGAACACTAATCCTCGTCCAGATGGCGGCACTAACCATGATGTCGTTTCCTTCACAAACGTCGTCGTCATCGCTCTCAATGCGGTCGTTTTTATCTTCTTCTCGAGTATTTTTGGCTTTCAATGAGTCTCGCTCGAGAGTTTTCGCCCAAAATAGCGTTGTAAGTTTGTTGTCTATTCAAATGACATAATGCATGCATATGCTCTGTTTCGTTTGATGTTTGAAATTTATGGTTTGTTTTCCTGATTAATTTAGATAATGCTATTTTAAAATTTTAATTTGCTTGTTATTTATTTCTGATAGGAAGTGAAATTCTGTTGTGTTAATGGCTGCCAAGCAAATGTAGACTTGTGTTTATATTTTTACTTAATAATTTATTTATTAATTTTTTTGGGAATGGAAAAAAGTTGTGAACTTTGTGTTTTTCTAGTGATAATGATATTAAAGTTATTTATTGTGTAGAAATGTAATATGGCTGAACCAGTAAATGTTGGGAATGGGAAGCCTAGTATTCCTATTCTCAATGCACAAACACTGCCCAAGTTTTTGGAATCTGCACGCATGGAGAAATCGGTTAACAGAAATAGTACCAGGCTGAAATTGTTTTCTGGTTCAGCGAATCCTTCTCTTTCGCAGGTAATCACATGATTCTATAGTATGCTCTTTCTCAGGTAATTGTTTCAATTCTGTAGTATTTTGGCAAGAATTTACTCTCTGTCATTGTTTGTTATGCAGATGAGTATGAGTTGTTTTGTGGTTGGTGGTTAATTTTGTTGTCAAATATAGCATATATCATTAAGAAAATGTTATAAATCTTCCATATTGATATTCCAATTTGGATCTTTACTAGGGATGCTCACATACTTTGAGTCCTTGTGACTTAAGAAACATAGCTAACATATTGAATTTAAGGTACTAGTGTTTGGTTAGAGCCCTATATTTAAGCTATCAGAACTCTATTTTAAATTTGACATCTTTTCTTTCCCCTTTATTAAGGATGGAATGTCATTTGAGTTAATTTGTTGATGATTCAACTGCATTGATCAAGATTTTGGTTGTGTATATGTTAACCATTTTTATTTATTCTAAGAAGTTACTCTGTTACTGAAATTTTGTACGATTCATATTCTTCTTAAAAGCTGCCAATTCCCCTATTCTTTTGTGTGTATGCATTTGGTTAAAGTTTATTCCTGAAAACATATTAAGAGTTTTTTGAGTCATATTTAGATCTTTTCCTTTTCTCGTTTTATTGGAATACTCCTTATAAATTATTTCTGAAGCTTCTGAATTATAGGAATCTTTTGCTTGTTAATGGTATTCCATTCATCCCCAGGAAATTGCTTGGTATATGGGCCTGGAACTGGGAAAAATCAACATAAAACGATTTGCTGATGGTGAAATTTATGTTCAATTGCAAGAGAGTGTTAGAGGATGTGATGTATATCTACTACAGCCGACCTGCCCCCCTGCAAATGAGAATCTCCTGGAGCTTTTGATCATGGTAGATGCTTGTCGGAGAGCATCAGCTAAGAACATCACTGCTGTGATTCCATATTTTGGATATGCCAGAGCTGATAGAAAGGCAAGTTTTATGGGTTGGTACATTGAGAGATCATAAGTTACAAACATAAATAGGCAAATCTTGTTTATGTTTGGTCATGGAAATAAACTACTCATAAGTGATATCATATGGCTTGATAAGCAGCTACTTCATTTCTGTTTCTTTTTGGTTTTTCCTTCTTTCTTCTTCCCCTTTTTTTTTTTTTTTTTGTTTTTTTAAGTACGACTCCGAGTTATCTTGTCTTTAGAAGGGGGAATAATCAGTTTCAGAAAACACTAGTTTCATCTCTGTTGTTTCAATTAAAATTTTGATGAATTTGACAGCAAACAACAATTTGTATGATAGGAGTGTTTATTGTTCTGAGTTTGCTAGGCAATGACCCCTGGAAGCATATATATTATATTATGTTTTTTTTCTCCCAGAAACTAAAAACTTTGTCATATAGATGTTCTTTAATTGCAGACTCAAGGTCGTGAATCAATTGCAGCCAAACTTGTTGCAAATCTTATCACAGAAGCAGGTGCAAATCGTGTGCTTGCTTGTGATCTTCATTCAGGGCAGTCTATGGGCTACTTTGATATCTCTGTTGACCATGTGTACTGTCAGGTAATTACTCCATTGTTTTAATTTTTTGGCTATAATTTATGTTCTGTTCACTGACACTTTTTCTGTTACTTCTCGTGGTACTCTAGCCTGTAATTCTTGATTATCTTGCAAGCAAGACAGTTTCTTCTAATGATTTGGTAGTGGTTTCACCTGATGTCGGTGGAGTTGCAAGAGCACGTGCTTTTGCGAAAAAGTTGTCTGATGCACCTTTAGCTATTGTGGACAAAAGGCGTCAAGGACACAATGTTGCTGAGGTAACTGCTACATGAAATCTCTAGGCATCAGAAGTTATTTTTGCTTATGGGATATCTATATAAAGTTTTTGAATTAGTATCTCACTTTAAAGATTTTGTTGTGAAGTTTGTTGCTTATCACTTGTCTTTGTCCTCCTTTGACATTTAATCTGTTATCTTTCCCTGATGCATAGGTCATGTTCACTTGCATCCTTCATGGGTTCTTTCATTCTCCAAAAGTTCACCTATTATAATGAATGTTTCATCTTATTAGAGATGAGTTATATTTTGGGAATTTGGTGAAATTATTTTCGGATGGATGTCAGGACAATCTTTTGATTGTGATTGCCAAGGGAGCATAGTGCCAAAGGAGCTTTTGCCCATAGATATGTGAAATTTTGGATTTTACAGTGGCATTTACACTCCATGCATACTTCCCACCTGGTATATTCATCCATCGGAAGTAGCGTCTTTGCCTAAGAAAGAGTCTTATGTTTTAGCTTGTAACTATTGGAAATAGTATGGTTTTTTCCATTGTAGCATCAGTCATGAAAAAGGTAACGATCTACTCCAAATTACTTTGGAGGTAGAAGATTGCTGCATCCAATTAGATGTGCTTGTTTTACGTCCTGATATGCACAATTAAGTTTTCTTCTGACATGTGTAGTTGTTGAAAGAAAGTTGCACAGGGAGTTACATGAATGTGGAGTTGGTTAATTTTTGTCCTCCTTATGTAATGGGTCCTGAGGTGTCCTCTTATCAGGGATGTTTAGTTGATGCGTGGATTGGATTAATCATATTCTTACTTTCTTTTATTTTTTTTTTTTTTTTTGTTGATGAGCAGATGCAGAATCATCTTTAGAATACAAGGAAATACTTAGCTACTGTATCCTTATCACCAGCAATGATTCATAGTCACTATATTCCTCAGCAAGCATATAACCATGTGGTGAATGCTAATTTTGCAGGTGATGAACCTTATTGGTGATGTAAAAGGAAAGGTTGCAGTTATGGTGGATGATATGATTGACACCGCTGGTATGCAATGTTTAGTATCTAACTCCAATTATAACTCTATTCTTTTCCTAGAACACAAAAATTGGTGAAAGACAAAAGGAAATAGAGAATTAGATTTCTTCTTTTGTTCAATTCTAGGAATTTGATGGCTGAAATGTATGAATTTTATTCCTATGTCCATTTCTGCTTCACCATACGAAATTTTAGTTTTAGGCTTTTAGCCCCATTTCTATTTTCTCTTGTTTGAACTTAAAATTCACAGAACATATCTTTGTACCATTGAGTTTGAATTTAGCCTATTGTCTTATTTGGCATTTTTTTTGAATCCTTAAAAAAAAAGAAAAAAAAAATCTAATTGGGACATTTTGTTACTTTTAGTTTTTAAACTGATACCAGTCAATCTCTCCAATTAAAATTCCCCTTCCCTAATTGTATAAGAAATAAAAAAAACTGCATAATAACTAACATTAAGGGGCATTTGGCTCTGATGCTTCAAAGACTTTAACTTAACTATGTTTTCAACTATTAAATTGCTTATGCATTGTAGGGACAATTGCAAAAGGAGCAGCCCTTTTACACCAAGAAGGTGCCAGGGAAGTCTATGCGTGCTGCACTCATGCTGTTTTTAGGTATTAATTTCATTTACAGCATTGATTTATCATTTTTTTGGTCGTCTGAATTATCTCCATCTATTTTTTCCATTATATTTTTCAGTTTCTTTATTTCCTTGAAGAATAAATGAAGCACTATAATAACTCTCTCCATTTTGTTGACAAAGTTCTTATTTAGTTTTTAAATAAAAATGTGAACAGATATGGTTTGTGGCTTAAACTTTGCTTAGTCAAATGTTAAAGCAAGCTGTTGTCTTCCTCTTCTTTTTATCCCCAAAACCATTTTCTTTGAAAGTGTCAATTTTCAAGAAATTTTCAGTTCCTGCTATAAGTTATCATTGTATTTTCGTGAATATGCATGTTTTAGGATGTTGGTTTCCCTCATACATAGAAAGTTAATAGGTTGAGTTTTGGCTCTCTCGCCTTGCATATTGATAATGTAGTGTGTACATATGCAATATGTGATTATGTTCACGTCTCATTCTTATTTATTTACTTTTTTTTTTTTTTTTTTTCTTGGTAGCCCTCCTGCCATTGAGAGGTTGTCAAGTGGCCTGTTTCAAGAAGTAATCATTACAAACACAATTCCAGTGGCTGAGAATAACTATTTCCCTCAGCTTACTGTTCTTTCAGTAGCTAACTTGTTGGGTGAGACAATTTGGCGTGTTCATGATGATTGCTCTGTAAGCAGCATTTTTCAGTGAATAACTTAGGAATAGCTGGGGATGGGATGACTCAATTTGACTAAGGCTTCCCAAACTAGTCACAGTTGGTTTCCTTCATTCAAATCTAGTTAAGGTCAAGTTTCCCATTAGCCATTGCTATCAAATGATGGTGGTTCTTTCTAATTCATTCATGGGTATCGCTGTGAAAGGTGGCCAAGGCGGACTGTAGGTTCTAAACTATACTCGGAAAAGAGAATCAATACATTGGTTTCAAGGCTGCTATATCTTTCTTTCTCCTTGCCCTTCTTTATATATATATATATTTTTAATACATTTCCTTTTTATTTCTTTTTCATATTTGGATGATTGTCCAACATATTATTTTTCTTTTCTATAAGTAGGCCTACATGAATATTATCTGCTTCTACATTGTAATCCTGGAATTGGTCCTTCAGTTGGCTTGCTCAATTACTAATGTTTCAGTACTTTCTGGCAAAATAACAGTTATATTCAACCAGAATCAATATAGCAATTTCGTATAGCTGAAGATTTTTTTACCTCTTTTATAGTGTTTAGCTTGGGCTGCAAATGAGCAGTGGCGTGGGAGCTACTCAGAACTGGACTCAATAAAAAGCTCATTCGAGCTCAAGCATGTTTAAGAAAAGAGTCCGAGTGTGAGCTAGTTAAAATTCATTTGACTAATGAGCAGTTCTAATATAATTTAAAACTATATGTATTATGCAAGTGTTTTTTAATCTTTAATACTATCCATAATTATACTTATTTAAGATTATTTATGGAATAATAATATATAAAATAATTTATTTTAGTATTAATCAACATAATTATTTAAATTTTTCAAATAAATTTATAAATTATTATTTTTTTATATTCTAGATTTATTAAGGAAGATTGTTAGCTTCATGAATTTCATCTGAGTCTATAATATATTCGGCTCGTTTACTTTGACTTAAATTATGGTTTTTTCATCGATCTAATTATTAACATGCTAACATTGAAAATAATCATTCAGAGTGTAATAAAATAATCATTCGAGTGTAAAACATTGTTTAGTTATAAAAAATATTTTCTTATTTTTTTTAAAGTTTTAAATTTTGTGTTAAGATTTATTTTCATTTAAATTTTTTTATTTCTTTTATTTTCATATTTATTTCTAAGTTTTTTTTTATTTAATATATAACTATTATTTTCCATAATTTTTTATTCTAAAATAAAGTGAAAAATATTATAAAATAATTTTTATAATAAATTATAATTTTAAAAATTACTTTTAAATTTTCTATTTAAAAAATTTTGATAATTAAATATCAAATTTTGATTTTTCATTTTCTTAAAATAAGTTTATGAAAAATAATTTATTTTTCAGAATTAAATAAGATTTAAGAGCGTAATTAAAATTAGAATTGCATGTTTAAATGCAATAATTTTTCAAATAAAAAATTGAAATTAAATTTTTTTAATTTTTTAATATTATAACTTATACTTGAAAAATAACGTTTATATGTTTTCCATGATTTTTTTTAAGTGATAGTTTTTCATTTGGAAAACAGGAAAGTTTTCATTTTATTTTATTTTATTTATTTACTTTGGTGTCGGGTAAATAATACCACTAATCTCTAAATTATTGGAGCTTTTCTATTTTGATCACAAATTGAAAAATCGTTGTAGATTAATACCTAATCTTTTTAAAAAATTTCACCCGATAATCACTTATCAGGATTTTTCTTGGATAAAAACACATGGCGTCCACGTTAGTCTATAGTGATGATAGAGCATGCCACATCATCAACACTTAAAATTTTTGTTGATGAGTCAACATCCACAATAATAGTGATGTGGTGATCACCAAATTTTGAGGATTATTTTAATGTGATCACCAAATTTTGAAAATTTTTCATCAGCTGCTCACTTAGAAGAAAAAAGATCGGATCAACACATATGGTTGACATGTCAGCTAATGATGCTGACTAGGAGTACTACGTCATCTCCACATCGCAAATTTTCGCTACGTCACAAGGTGCAAATCTATCTTATACATCCAAAACAATAATGTTTCTTCACACAATTTTGAGTTTAATACCATCAGCGCAAAATGGTAAAATAAAACTAAATAGATTCTTTTTATCTAAATTCTCAAACCCTATATTATCTACTTATCTCATAAATCCGTCAAATACCCTTCTTAAAGCAAAGAGGGTCAGAACAACCACCAGATTCAACAAGGATCGAAAGAAGCGCTATTAATAAGCACTAGTCATGGGCGTATCGACAAGCATAGAAAATATCCTGGTGGTTGTGGTAATTCTTGAGGTATGCACCACTACAGGATCCTCTTCGATAAGTACCATCCTGGATATTTTAGAAAGATTGGTATGCGATATTTTCACAAATTGAGGAACAAGTTTTATTGCCCTATCGTCAACATCGATAAGCTTTGTTCAGTAATTCCTCGAGAAGTGAAAAATAAAGCCAGAAGGACAACATACCGATGCTCGATGCCACTTCATTTGGCTACTTCAAGGTATTGGATAAGGGTATGCTACAAGAGAATCAACCAATTGTGGTAAAAGGTAAGTTGGTATCCAAAATTATTGAGAAAAAAATAAAGGAAAACGGTGGAGTTGTTGTCCTTACAACTTGAGTTTATTTTATTTTGCGCTGTGAACTTTGAGTTTTTTTTTTTTTTTTATATATATAAATGACTAGTTTATTATTATTGTTTTTATAGTTTTTGGTTTAAATGGATAGGAGTTACTTTACTAGTGTTAAGATTTTTAACTTTTGCATCATCAATTGAGATGGTGTGACACTCCTAGTTAGCATCATCAGCTGACGTGTCATTCAAGTGTGTCGATTTGGTCTTTTTTCTGGTGAGTGAGTAGCCGGTAAAATTTTTTCAAAGTTTAGTGATCATATTAGAATAATCCTCAAAGTTTGGTGATCATTATGTACCACTGATGTATCATGCCTCGTCATCATCATCGGCTGACCTGGATGCCACGTGTTTATCATGTCTCACTTTTGGAACGCGACAGTTTTAGGGCACGGGTACATTTAAGGCCATCAGAAATCCGTAAAACCCTTTAAACTTAACAACCATTAGTCATTCATACTTTAACCCATTCATTAGTATTCATATTCTATTTATCATTCATTAATCTTACAGAAATTTCAGCAAAATTTCCTTTATATTTTTCATACTATTCCTAACCCAAAACCGGATTTTTCAAAAATTACGCAACCTACATAAATATTTACACTCCCATTATTTCACTGTCCTTATACCCTCAACTTAAAGGTTCACTCAGTCATATAAGGTACTTTTATATATTCATTTTATACATACCATGTCATAATTATATTTTAACATTATCAGTATCAGTATTATTGTCTTTGTCATTATCAACATCAATATCATTAGTTAAGCCATACTCATTTTCACTAGTTATTATTTTAGTTTTAGTAACAAATAATATACAATCATAGGTTAAATAAAACTATCTATTTCCCAAATTATATCCCATGGAGCTCTAGAGTATATACATACTAACTCCATAAAAGAAAATTACATTGGAGTCTTTGAGCGTCCCAAGTGTAGAGGAAGAACATGACTTGGGATTTTTCTCCTAGTACTTTTTTCCTAAAAAATAATTAAACAATCACGAATGAGTATAAATATACTCAGTGAGTAAGTATACATTATTAAACATGAGGTACAAGTAAATGATAATAAAATAAGTTAATGGAAGTTAAGTAACAATGAATACAATGAATAGATAACAGTATATCAAATTTGCAAATCAAAGGCTAACTACTTGCACACCAAATGCCATTTGAAGTTTGGAATAGGTAACAGTGATATCAATTATAAATAACACTGGATAAAGAAATGGATATCAATGGTAAGCAATATAGATTAAGGTTGTCATAAGTATCACATTTATATTCACATGTAGAAGTGATAGGTATTAGGCCTTGAACACGTATCATTTGCATGTAAGTTATCGTAAGGCGGGCTAAACCTCACGGCAAGGACAAGTCCCTTCTTAGCTAGGGTAAACACTGTAAAGAAATCGTTGTGCATAATGCCGATAGTACTTACCCACTACCCCGTCGATAAGATAACTCTGTGAAATCTACATATAAATAGGCCAATGAAAATCAATAACAATATCAAGTATTCATTGGAAGAATTACGGTACAATGACATTTCAATAGGTAAACACGAGCTGTTTATCAATTAGTGTTAATATAATTCTTTGAACATGTATCAATTATATTCTCAGTAATAAGGTAATAATTTTACAATATACATTATGTCATGTAATACCTGTGTAATTTTTATTTTTATTTTATTTTTTAATTTTTTTTTGGTTATGAATGTTTGTTGTGACGAGATTGATATTTTGAAATCTTAGAAATTGTGTTTGGGTAAGATTTCTATGAGTCAGTGTTGTAATTTCACAGAATATGTGGATAAGTGTGTGTGTGTGTGTGTATATATATATTTTAGATTTACATTTTATCTTAAGTCTGTTGGCAGTTGTAGAATTGAGGAGAATGGAAATTTTAGCTCGGTTGCGAGATGGTCTAGTGCGAGTTGGCAAGGAGGTTTCCCAGCTTGGCAGAACAGGTAGAGGCCTTTGTTGAGGTGGAACTTGGCGAAGAGGATTTGGCGAAGGGGATTTGGCGAGGAGGCCTTTGCCGAGGTGGCATTTGGCAAAGAGAATTTGGAGAGGAGGCCTTTGCCGAGGTGGCATTTGGCGAAGAGGATTAGGCGAAGTGGCATTTGGTGAAGAGGATTAGGCAAAGAGGATTTGCCGAGGTGGCATTTGGCGAAGAGGATTCAGCGGAGTGGACTTTGCAGGGTGACATTTGGCGAAGTGGGAATTCAACGAAGTGAGATTGCTGAAGTGGCGAAGTGGATTTTAGCGAGGCAGTGACCTAGTTAATGGAGAGACAGTAGCTTCTCTTTCCACGATAATTTCTTTCTTTTCTTCTTTCTTCTTCATTTCTTCTCCAATCAATTTCATTTGTTTTCTAGTGCATTAATACTCAGAGTTAATGCATTGAAACATTATATTCTCTTATTTAAGAAGGCTTTAGTCATCATTCCAAAGTTAAGATTTTTCAAGGACTTATATTTGGGAAAATAAGGTAATTCTCTCCAAACTTCTTTTTCTTTTAGATTAAGATTTTTGGTAGTTAGAATAATTATTATGAGTTATATAGAACTTGTTATGAGCAATTAATACTATTAATTGTGGTTGAGGTGGAAGATACGAGAATCTATGAAAATGGATGAATAATAACGTGAATATTGGCTGCATTCATAATTTCAAAATTTTCTTAAGAGATAAATTAAATTGATGATTTGGAAACAATAATAGAGACTATAAGATGGTTAAAATTTTAAGGAACCATGTTATGTATTATTAATTGAGGAAACCCTAATTTATAAATTTTGAAAATTTGTTTAGGTTTGGACAGTTCGAGAATTTGATGAGGCTAGTTAATTAATCAAGTGTTGATGTGTATTGTGGAAAGTATTGTTGAGAGGTAAGTTATGAATTACATAAATGTACATTTCTCCTTATGAGATAAACTACTAAATATTCATGTATATGCTTTATGATATGAATACTTATTAGATTACCTTCTTCATGTTAACATTTAATGTGTAAATGACTTGGTCACCTTCTTGAGCCAAGATCATGAACAAACCTTTGATATCTATGATATATGGTCTCTTAACCAAAGCTGAATTTTTGTGAACCTCTTCTTATGATGACCTATGATATGTATAAGTATAGAACATTTTTCCCAATGAGAGTAAATTCATTGGTCCATGTGCACAATTGGAACCCAGCTGATAGGGTTTTTATCAGTGTTCCACCTAGAGGGGGCCATGAGCTCTAGGCATATGCCCGCGTAAGCATATGTGCACATTAAGGTAGCAAGGCTACTGATACGTATGATATGATATCAGTTCTATCTTATATGTAGTTGTCACACCCTGACTCTAGTGGTGCGATGGTCATAGGGTAAAGGTAGGCTTAAGGCTACCATAAACCTGTAGAACATTCATATCCTGGATCTCATTCATACTACACATTCATGTCAAATATAGATATAATTCAATATTCATTTCTATGATTCATGTAATTATAATTCATATCTTTATATTTAGCATTTTATAATTACCACTGGTTCTTTACTGATCAAAAGATACATCCCACATCACTGAGGAACAAGGGCAACCTAAAATGTAACAGTTCAGACATCAAAATAATGTCATCCTCAATAACTAACTATGGAGTTCTAGAGTATACTCCCAATAAGTATAGTATCATAATACAATTCAATAAATATATATATCAAAATAATTACAATGGAGGATTCTTGGAGGAATGAATCAAGAAGCTCGGTCTTCCATATTAGCTCCCTCACGAGCTACACTATCACCTGAAATCCACAGAAGAGGAGTGAGCCTTCAACTCAGTAAGATATGAACATGCAATATAAAAGAAATATATATATATATATATATATATCAATCCAAAGAAAAGGTCAATCTAAAGAACATGGGTAAGAAATTATCATATGGTTATATTTACAAGAACAGAAGTGCTCACAATCAAATAGCACTGTCAAATCACATGATAGAACTGCAGAGTGCATCAGTAGCCTTGCTACCTATCACAACAGAGCGCATCAGTAGTCCTTGCTACCTTATCGTAAACGCATGCTTGGCTAGGCATACGCCTAGAGCTCATGGTCCACTATAGGTGGAACACTGATAAAAACCCTATCAGCTAGGTTCCCAAAGTGCACAAGGACCAATAATATCACTATCATTGGGAAGAGCGTTCTATCCATAGGGTCATATGGTTGCAATCTCACAAGAAATCAGATTGGTCACAAGACCATCAATATACAATATAAAATTCAGTCGAGTTAACAAATGGGTTTCATACGAACTTGGTCCAAGGAAAGATGACCAAGTCACTTACAAGATAAATATAGTAATCACCTGAAACAATTATCATCTGTTTGAGAATATCATGGGAATTTCATTTAATAGTTCAATAATACAATGTCATATAACATGTGAATTATATTGGTGAACATTAAGAAGGCTTGAACATATCGTTTCAAGGAAGCAATAAGCATATGCAATATTCATACTTACCTCAAAAATTAATTTTATCCTTGTATATTTTCCTCAGTTACTGGTACAACCAATAATTTTCCTTTAATTTCTTGAATTCTCTTTTCCTATGACATTTCCCCAAATGCTTAAAATTAGGGTTTCTTCAATCAATAATACATAATATGATTCTCTATAATTTTAATCATCTTACAGCCTCCACTATTGTTTCCTAACATCAATTTAATTAATCCCTTAAGAAAATCTAAAGTCTAAGAATTTGCTTACTATTCATATCACTATTCATTAAGTTCCATAAATTCTGATTTCTTGAATATTAATCAAAATTATTAGTCTTAATGCTTATGATAGAGTCTATACACTCATATAGATCTATTCTATTTATCAAAATTTCTTAATCTAAAGAGAAAATGAAATTTAGAGAAAATTACCTTATTTTTCCCAAAAACTGAATTTTTGAAGAAGAATTTGATTGGAGAATGATGATCAAAGCCTTAAATGCGCTATTTTATTGATCCAATGCATTAATTTTTAAGCATTAATGCACTAAAAACAAATGGGACATATTTGAGAAATATAGGAGAAGAAATGAGAAAGAACGAAGAAAAGAGAAGAAGAAAAATATTGTGAAAATAGCTATTGCATCTCCTCTTAAATAGACTACTGCCTCTCAACTTCCCACTTCGCCAGACTTACCTCACATATTTCTATTTCGCATGTCCACTTCGTATATGCCACCTCGCCAATCTCTCCTCGCATATTCCTTCTTTGCACATGCCACCTCGGCAATGCCTCTTCGCCAAACTCACCTCGCCTACTCCCTCTTCGCATATGCCACCCGACAATGCCTCTTCGCCAAACTCGCCTCGCCTACTCCCTCTTCGCATATGCCACCCGAATGCCTCTTCGCCAAACTCATCTAGCCTATTCCCTCTTCGCATATGCCACCCCGGCAATGCCTCTTCGCCAAACTCGCCTCCCCTATTCCCTCTTTGCATATGCCACCCCGGCAATGCCTCTTTGCCAAACTCGCCTCGCCTATTCCCTCTTCGCATATACCACCCAGACAATGCCTCTTTGCCAAACTCACCTCGCCTATTCCCTCTTCTCATATGCCACCTTGGCAATGCCTCTTCACCAAACTCGCCTCTCCTATTTTGACAAGTTGGAATCCTGTCTCGCCAGCCATCTTGCCACTTCGCACTGAAATGGCTCGCGAGCGAGACAAGGAGGGCCAAACATCCTGATTCTTTTTTCCAATTAACTTAGATACACAAGACCACAATTCCAAGTTTACCCCTTCAGCACGATCAACCTCTAATCATTATTGAAACCAAGGAATCACCTCGCACTACTTATTCTACCGAGCTGAAAACCTTCTTTGTCACTTCGCACTGAAACAGCTCGCAATTGAGCTACAAACACCCAAATTCCTTAATTCTTTTTGTCAATTAAAATAGACACTCAGATTTACATCATAACCAAAAATTCAAATCAAAATCAAATCAATAAAATTTATGGTGAATTTCTAACTTCACCTAGACTTTATTTCCCAAAATCATCCGAATAGGTCTGACTAATTCCAATCTCAACTGAGATATACTTATCCAATTACCCTGAAATTTTATAGTCAACAATATAACACATAAAGGAACATTTCTCATGTTTACACTTTTGGCTCATTCAGCCTCAAACATTCCCAGAAAAATAATAAACTGACTCAGAATTTCTACAAAACTTACTCAGAATTTCTACAGTAAAAAGAGAACCAAATAAATTCTGGTTGAGGAGTATATCTTCTTACACACACAGAATTTCCAAAATAATTTTACAGATTTAGAAATAAAAACCTGCAAATTACATGATTTACACTTTTCTAATTATTCCTTTAAAGCCTCAAAACTGACTCATCAAATTCTTCCTGCATATCAAAATTCTGAAATTTTCTCCAAAACATTTATCCACACATCTCAAAAATCAAGAATGAAAAATAAAACAAAAATAAAAATCAAATATTTATTATTGGGTATTACACGAAGTTATAGATTTCCTGGAGCATATTGAAAAAGTGACTAGGAGATTATCATACTCAGATTCCAGAGTTGTTGAACTGGTGGGTTTGTTGTTAAAAGGGAAGTCATGGACCTGGTTTGCCCGACACATTGAGGACCAGTTATATTCAGATAGACCACCTACTTGGGCCTAGTTTAGAGAAGCCCTACTAAAGGAGTTTTTGACTGAGGGAGTTAGATCCTAAAATTTAATACAGATTGAGTAATTAGAGCAGGGCAATAGATCAGTTGAGGAATATGCCAATGAGTTTATCAACTTGAGCTGGTATGCCACTAAAATAGCATCAATGGAGGTTGATCTGATTTTCAGGTTCATGAGGGGTTTACATGCCTCACTTCATAATGCACTATTGTCGGCGGAGTTTGCTTCATAATGCATTATTGTCTGCTGAGTTTGCTTCATTGACCACCATTATTGATAAAGATATACAGATGGAGTATAAATACAAAGATGAAAGGGCTAAACAGGAACATAGAAAGAAGGGTGGTTCAGGTGGATAGTCCAAAAAGGGAAGACTAGTGCACCGTCCAGATAGACAATACTGGTAATAGAGGGGATCAGAGGAAGCAAACCAATAGTCAGAGGAGGGGGCCAGAGTAGAGGGTCCACTGGACTGATGACATTGGGTTATTCCCAGGGCTCTTCTAGACCTACATCTTAGGCATTCACTGTGCCTGCTTGTGAGCATTGTGGTAAATGGCATGGAGGAGTATGTTGGAGTCAGACAGGAGCCTATCTTAGGTGTGGCCAACAGGGCCATTTTGCTAGAGAGTGTCCTGGGCGGATAGATCAGCAGGTAGCAACAACAGTATCACAGTCCACGATTTAGATGAGTCAGAGTGGGAACCGAGAGACAGCGGATAGAGGCAGAGGTAGAGGATAGGGTCCTAGTGGTAGTTAGGCACCAGCTAGTAGAGGTCAAGGTTGAGTCTTCAATATTACCCTGCAGAAGGCTCAGAAGGCAGATAACACAGTCACAGGTATACTTTCAGTTCAGAATGAACCTGCTCAGATTTTATTTGATTCTAGTGCTACGCATTATTTTGTGTTGCTAATGTTCGCATCGAACTTGCATAAAGAGATGCAGTTACTGAGGATTCCACTAGAGATCCCGACTCCTATAGGGGAGAGTATAGAATTTAGATACTTCTATCCAGATTGTATTGTAGAAATTGAGTGTAGAACACTGCATGCTAATCTGATAAAGTTGCTAGTGTTGGAGTTTGATGTGATACTGGGTATGGACTAGCATATAGTTCATCGGGCCATGATAGACTGTTATGAGAAGCAGATTCAATTTCAACCAGAGGGGCAGGAAGAGTTTGTGTACTAAGGTGATAGCAGTAGAACAAGTATCAGACTGATCTAAACCATTAGAGTTAAGAGATTCTTACAGAAGAGATATCATGCTTACCTGGCTTATGTTATTAATATTCAGAAGGCTCCAACGGGTATTGAACGGATCCCAGTGGTCTAAGAATTTCCATATGTATTCCCTGATGATTTACCAAGGTTTCCCCCAGAGTGAAAAATTGAGTTTGAGATAGAAGTTTATCCAGGCACTGATCTGATATATATTCCTCCATATCGGATGGCACCTACAGAACTAAAGGAGTTGAAGGTGTTATTATAAGAGCTATTGGATAAGGGTTTTATCAGGCCGAGCAGTTCATCCAGAGGTGTTCTAGTTATATTTGTGAAAAAGAAGGATGGTTCCTTATGAATGTGTATTGATTATAGGCAGTTGAATAAGGTGACAGTGAAGAATAAATATATGTTGCCACGGATTGATGACCTGTTTGATCAGCTGCAAGGAGCCAGTCACTTTTCTAAGATTGACAATATGGGTATCATCAGTTGAGGATTAAGAAAGAGGATATACCTAAGACAGCTTTCAGGACTCGGTACAGGCATTATGAGTTCCTAGTGTTATCATTTGGGTTAACGAATGCTCCAGCAGCATTTATGGATCTTATGAATCGGGTCTTTAAATCCTTCTTGGATAGATTTGTCATCGTGTTTAGCAATGATATTTTGATTTATTCGAAGAGTGAGGAGGAGCATCTTGAGCATCTTAGTATAGTATTGTAAACGTTGAAGGAACACCAATTGTATGCTAAGTTATCAAAGTGTTAGTTTTGACTCACAGAAGTGTGCTTTATAGGACATGTTGTTAGTGAAGATGGTATTAAAGTTGATCCTCAGAAAGTAGAGATAGTAGCTAATTGGCCTCAACAAACTAATGTTACAGAGATCCGCAACTTTCTAGGAATGGTGGGTTACTATCGGCAATTTGTTAAGGATTTCTCCAAGATAGTTGCACCGTTGACTAAATTGACTCGAAAATAGGAGAGACTTTTATGGACCGATGAATGTAAGAAGAGTTTCCAGACTTTAAAGTTGTGTTTTACCACTGCTCCAGTATTAGCATTACCAATAGAAGAAGATAGATTTACTATGTACTGTGATGCATCCAGAATCGGTTTGGGATGTGTATTGATGTAGAACAAAAGGGTGATTGCCTATGCTTTGAGACAGTTGAAGAAGCATGAGATGAATTATCCCACACATAATTTGGAAATGGCAATAGTGGTGTTTGCATTGAAGATCTGGTGACATTATCTGTATCGGTCTAAATGTGAGATTTACACGAATCACAAAAGTATGCAGTATATTTTGCAACAGAAAGATCTAAACCTTAGGCAACGTAGATGGGTGGAGTTGCTTAAGGACTATGATTGTGAAATATTATACCATCTGGGTAAGGAAAATGTAGTAGCAGATGCACTAAGCTGAAAGTCGATGGGTAGTCTGGCTCACATTACATGTGCTAGAAGTTAATCCGGGAAATGCAAGAACTAATTAATATGGGAGTTCAGTTAGAGATGGGATCCTAGGATCATAATCAGGCTCTGATAGCCCAATTTTGGGTTAAACCATTGTTAAGAGATGATATTATAGCAGCTCAAGATAGGGATCCTTATTTTGTGAAGCTGAAAGAAGATGCTCTGAATGAAAATGCTACAGATTTTACAATTAGTGATGATGTATTGAAGTGTGGCAATCGGTTTTGTGTGCCAAATGTTGATGGATTATGGGAACCGGTGATGAAGGAAGCACATTATTCTTATTATAGTGTCCATCCTAGTGTTAAAAAGATGTATCACGACTTGAGACAGTTTTACTAGTGGCCTAGCATAAAGTGAGATGTGGCTAGATTTGTGTCAACCTACCTAGCTTGTCAGCAGGTTAATTTGAGCATCAGAAGCCATCAGGGCTGTTACAAGAGATTGAATTGCCAGAATGGAAGTGGGAGCAGATTACTATGAACTTTATAGTTGGTCTACTGAGAACTACCCTGGGGTATGATTCTATATGGGTGATTATGGATAGATTAACCAAGTCTGCACAATTTTTGGAGGTAAAGACCAGCTATACAGCATCACAGTATGCTCAGCTTTATGTGGATAAGATAGTTTGACTCCACGGTGTTCCTTTGATGATTATCTATGATCGAGGGATACAGTTTACTTCTAGATTCTGGCAGAAGTTCCAGGAGGCACTGGGTACTCAGCTAAGATTCAGTACTGCTTTCCATCCGTAGACAGATGGGCAGTCGGAGTGTACTATTCAGACATTGAAAGATATGTTGAGGTTATGTGTGTTGGATTTTAAAGGTAACTAGGATCAATACCTTCCTTTGATTGAGTTTTCATACAATAATAGTTACCATTCTTCCATTGGTATGGCTCCATACGAAGCTTTATACGGCAGGAAATGTAGATCTCTAGTATATTGGGTTAAGCCTGAGGAGAAGCATTTAGAGGGTCCAAACTTGATTAAAGAGACTATAGAGAAAGTTTCAATTATTAAAGAGAGAATGAAGATCGCTTTCAGTAGACAGAAGAGTTATGTTGATTCGAAGCGGAAGGATGTGCATTTCAGCAAGGGTGATCATGTATTTCTTAGCTTATGAAAGAAGTGATAAGATTCGAGAAAAGGGGAAAACTGTCACCCAGATACATTAGACCTTTCAAGATATTGGAAAGAGTTGGGGATATGGCCTATCATCTAGCTCTACCACCTAGTTTAAGCCATGTTCATCCTGTTTTCATTTATCTAGCGGACCCATCACATATTGGTGTCTCCTTAAATATCTAGCGGACCCATCACATATATTGGAATTACAGGAAGTGGAAATAGAGTCGGACTTGTCATTTAAGGAGACACCAATGAAGATTGTTGACAGACAGGTACGACGGTTGAGAAATAAGGCGATCCCTATGGTGAAAGTACTATGAAAAAATCAGTCTATGAAGGATTGAACGTGGGAGAGCGAGGAAGTGATGAGCTCTAGATACCCTCAGTTGTTCCAGTGACAAGTATGTGGTATTTGTTTTAAAATTTGAGGACAAATTTATTTGTAGGAGGGTAGAATGTAACATCCAGGAATTTTTGAGCCCCAACCAAGTTACTTTTGTGACACTGTTCCGGAAAATACAGGTGTTAATTTTACCACCTGGGGAAATAGCAATCTAGCTAATTTAAGAATTTTTTATTCAGACCTAGGGAGGATTAAGTTAATCAATTTTATATGAAATTATGGTGAAAAGAAAGAACTGAAAAACCTTTGGAAATACTGAATTATAAAGAGTGGCAAAATCATAATTAATAGCAACTTTAGGGGTAATTTTGAAAATCTATTGTTTGGGATCCAGAATTGACCCAAAACCATTTTTAATAAATAGAGCAGCTTAATATAAGCCTATTTACTTCCCACATTAAGCCTTGAATCTTAATAGAATAAGCAGAATAAATTACGAAAAAAAAAATCGGGTAAAAATCTAAATACCTAAATATTAAGTACTTCTTTGCAAATACACAAAAGTACACCAAATAAAAATCTAAATAACTTTCTTCTTCTTCATATTTTCCTTTCCTTCTCTCCCTCCCTCCATGGCTGAATTCTCCTAGACCTTTGCCCATCCATTTTTGCTTCTTTTTGCAAAGAAAAACCATAGAAAATTTATAAGTCCAACCTAATTAGCCTTTTTCCATCAAAATCCAACCAAGAAACCAAAAGAATTTTTGTGTTCTTTGGAAGGAAAATTTTTGTCACTATTCATCAAAGTAGTAAGTTGTTGTTTTCTTTTAATTTATAGTTTAATTAGTTGAATTAGATGTTAGTTAAGATAGTTAGTGAAGTAGATTGCATCATTTAAGCTAATTAGTAAAAATTTCCCTTTTGGAAACCCTAATTAATTTATGTTAATTTTCATATTTTGAATTAGTATTAGATAATGTTAATTTTAGTTAGAATATAGTTAATTGCATCCATTAGATGCTAAATATGTGATTATTTTATTGTAGAAAATTGTTTGGAGGAAGATTGTGCTTTTTGCCTATTATAGTGGATTAGAGTTTTTGGTGGAACTTTTGCAAATTTGGAGCATTACGTGAGCTTTCTATATGCCAATTTACATGTCTAAACCATTAGAATGAGTTTTGGAAATTTACCTTGTGAATTGATGTTTGGCCAAATGGCCTTTTGAAGTTTTGCCCTAAATTTTTCTTTGCTTTTCCTTTCCTATTCCAAGCCATTTTCATTCAATTGATGTTATTAATTGTTGGAATTGCTAAACCTACTTGATTGTTGGCATTATGGATTTGTTATTGATACTTTGGTCTTTGGCAATTGTGCACCAATTATTCACCAAATGATGTTCAAACCTATACACACCATATTTTCGATAAAACTCCTAAATGAACTATTAATATTTATGTTACTTGCCTTCGACGATGCCATTGTTGCCAGCGACATTGGCTAACCAGTGGCACTTGTAACAGTGGCAATTGATTAACTTCATTATTATTTGATACTTACCTATTTGATGTATTCATTTGTAAACCTATTATTGATATTACTCTGATATACAGCTAGTTTGATCTAATTATTGATTATAAACTATTATTAATATATATTCAGTATAGTTATTGATACCTGATCATGGAACTAGATTCATTGATTATCTATATTATATTTATTACCTTATGTGTGTGAATTTGACAGAACTACTATACTGATGGGGTAGTAGGGGGAAAACCATCAACTCTGTGAACAGTGGCCTATTGGATAGGGCTAATTGTCTAGGACCCTAGCTGGGAAGGGACTTGTCTCAGCCATAAGGTCTGACCCACCTTATGTATACAGTGGATCTCGACTACAGTCACAATCCCCTTATATTTGTCTTATGCACACACGGACCCACATTTGATTCTTGTTGGGACCTAGTTATATTGATTGTTATCTTATTGGTACTATTTCCTTTCTAGTCACCTGAAATAATTCATTATTAACATTGATGTGCATAACCTTGATCCTTGATTATTAAATTTTATATTCCTTAAACCTATCACCTTTCTGCATTTAATTTGGTATATAGTGAGTTCACTGAGTATTTTATACTCACCCAATTTGCGGTTTAACATTTTCAGGTCCTGGGCAGTAGTGTGGTTCCAATCTCTTCCCCGAGGAACTGCTGTTTATTTTTGGTTATGTAAATATCTGATACTTATGTATTTTGGTTTTAATCTAGTATTCTCCATGATCTGTATCAATATATGGTCTGTAGATATTTATAGTAATGGAAAATGATAAAATGCTATTTTGGACTATTAATATAAATATTTATTTTGATTAAGCTGGATTTGAAAATGGGACAATATGGATGATATAATGTTATGATTTGAAATTGTAAATATAGGTGAATATTGAATATGATTATTGCAGGATAGTATTATGATATTACAGGGGTTCTACGGGTGTTGGTCGTCATTGACTGTACCCACATCCTATGACCATCACACCCATTTTCCTAGTCTTGACAAACTTGTTTTTTAACAAGGAATTTTCAATTTTTAGGTTATTGCATTCTTGGTCCCTAAAGCTAATGGCCTTTTTTAATTCATCATTTGATGCACTTAATTCATTTATTTCATTTTTGTAAGCATCACAAGCATCTAAGATTTCAATTGACATTTCTTTCAATTTATCATATTTATTTTTCATTTTATGATATTTTGAAAGTAATGTATACATAATTTGCATGGCATTATTATTAGAGTTAAAATCGGAATTACTAACCTCACTTGAAGATGCATCCTCTTCAATTATCATGAAGCAAAGATTGGCTACTTCATCTTTGTTAGGTTCATTCTCTTCATCGGAATCACTTGAATCATCCCAAGTGGCCACCAATGCCTTCTTCTTGAAGCTTTTCTTATTCTTCAAACTTGGACAATCTGCTTTTATATGACCAAATTAGTTACATTTAAAGCATTTCATTTGATTACCCTTAGACTTCTCATACTTCTCATATCTTTCAAATGGCTTCTTATTCTTGTTTTTCCTAAGAATAAGATTTTTTATTATTTTTGTGAGTAAGGCCATGTCTTTATCATTTTCCCCTTCATCACTATCAATTGAAGAAGCCTCCTTAGAAGTAATGAAAGCTATCCCTTTATTCTTCTCTTCAATTTTGTCTTAAGATACAGTAATTTCATGTATGAAAAATTTTTCTAACAAGTTATCGGTTGGGAGGATACTCAAGTCATTGGCTTCCTCAATTGAAGCAACTCTTACTTCCCAATCTTTCTTAGGAAGAACTCTCAAGATCTTGTAATTGATATCTTCTTTAGAGTAATTCTTCCTAAGTTTTCTCATTTGATTTACAATCACCATTAAACGATTGTACATTTCGGATACCTTTTCATTAGGTAGTATTTGGAAGAGCTCATATTCATGAGTAAGAATTTGAATCTTCTTACCCTAGACTTGATTTGTTCCTTCATGAGTGGTCTTAAAAGTATCCCAAATTTGCTTTGTTGAAATGCAATGGGAGACTTTGCCATACTCCTCTTTACTCAAAGCATAATAGAGAGTGTTCATTATCTTTCAATTCCTCCATTTTCTTTCTTTTCCATAGAGGTCCATTCAATTTTTAGTTTGATGACTTTCATATCATCAACAATTTTTGTAGAAACTGTATAACCCGCTTCAACTATATCCCAAAGATCAATGTCATCACTATCCATGTAGATTTCTATTTTATTTTTCCAATATGGATAGTCAGTGCCATTGAAGTAATGTGGTCTTATAGTGAAACAACCTTTAATGGTGTTGGTTGCTTGTTTTTTCATATGATCTTTGATCCAAGATGGTTAAATCTTATAAAAAAGTGGATTCAAAACTCTCATACCAATTGAAAGTCTCTTGGCAACCAAGAGGGGGGGGGGGCGATGAATTAGTTGTCTTTAAAAATTAATGACAACTAAAAAAAAATAAGGAAAAGAATGAGAGAAAATTCACACAATGAATTTATAGTGGTTCGGCCAAAACAAGCCTATATCCACTCCTCAATATCACACTTGAGTATTTCACTAATTTTGATCCTTTCTATAGGTTCAAGATTAAACCTCAAATTGTTATAGCTCATACTAAATCTTACAATGTGTTTTACAAATAGGCTCACACACAACACTAAAGAATCACGAGAGATGAGAAAGAAATTACCCAATTATTTTTGTCTAACTCTAAAAAATCAATTACCCTTCAACAACCTTGAAGTTTATCAATTAATTCTCTTTATAATAGAAAACTCAAATATTAAGTTTAAGAACACTTGAATGCTCAAAGGTATGAATTAATACACTATGAATAGTTGTTATTCTTCTATTAACTTCATAGCAACCCATATAATCAGTGCTCAGCTTAAAATAGCTGTTTGGGTGCATTAAATGTGCATTTAATGTAAAATTTCGTAACGACTATTTTCCTGTCAGTTTTTCAGGTGTAGCGGCAACTACAAAAGGAGTAGTGGGAGCTACTTATATTATAGTAGGTGCAACTCTACTTTGGATAAAGAACTTTATGGCTGCGACTTTTCATGTGGCCACGGTGAATTAACTTAGTAGCGGGTGCTACTTAACATATAGCAGGCGTGATGCTTTAACTAATTTATCCAAAAATCTTTTGTGTCTCTAAGCTCCTTCAGTAGCGGGTGCTACTCCTCTGCTCTTTATATCCTTAAGCTTTTGGATTTGAAATTTGCGGCTATGACTAAAAATATAGCGTCTATGAATTATTTTGTAACGGGTGCTACTTCCTTTATAGCGGCGGCTACACTTTTAGACTCAAGCTACTGGACCTTTTGGATAGAATGTTGCGGCTATAAATTATGTGTAACGACTGTGATTTACTTAGTAGGGCATTACAAGTTTAAAATATGCATTCTGAAAAGGAACCTTGCATATAATCAAGCAAACAATATTAGTTGAATAATCAGCTATTTGTACCCATCAAAATGAGCATATTAGAAAGCTCAAGGTCTAACAAAAATATTTCAAACATGTCAAATCTATGATTTAGCATTGGTCATGATTTCTCATGCCTTAACTAACTCAAACAAATTTGTTAGCATAATTAGCACATTGATATGTTTTATTATCATCAAAATCAACATCAAACACAATGGGGTCCAACAATCTCTTCCATTTTTTATGATGACAAAACTATACAAGTGTTTAAGAGATAAGCAAAGTAGTTCATGAATAATAGCTCAACCAATAAAATACAAACACTTGTATACAAACTCTCTCCCTTTTTTATATCATCAAAAAGATTTTGCTCTCCCCATTGGAAAAAGAATATAGGGAAATAAAATGAATGAACAATTAAAGTAAAAAATTTCCATATAAACACTTTGATCAAGAGTAATAAACCAATTTTCATCAAACTCAAGTAATGAGATTATGCTTCAATAAAGCCAAATTATGAGTTCAAAAGCTCAACTACACAATGGGGTTTAAATTATTTTAACACCTTTTTCAAGTATTTCTCCCCCTTAATAAATTAAAATATGTTCAAAGGCTACTCAAGAGATCAAAACAATTTGCACAAAAAGATATTATCAAAGCATTTTCATGAAACTCACTGTAAATATGTATTCTCTTCATTTAAAATAATAATGTATGCATGAAGTCACATTTAAAAAATTAAACATACCATCAATCAATTTATAATATATGGCAATAAATATGCAACCCATAGCATACCAATTATTTTGTAAAAGGTAAGAGATGATATTTGTTTACCTCTCATACTTCTATTTGTATATGCTCTTGCGCAAGTCAAGAATGATCAATATTATTCCATTTTGGCTTTCTACCATTGCTCCATTGGTAGTACCTTTTATCATTTGAGCTCTTCATATTATTGAATGCTTCATAACCTTTGGTGCAATGTTTATATGTAATTCCATTTTCATATGCTCCATATGCACAGGCTTTGTTTGCACCATTTCTCTTATGTGGAGGTTGATAACCATCTTTGTTCCATCATTCTTCTTAAAAAATTTATGCATATAAGAAATAGAAGAATGCATTTTTTTGTACCCTTTTTCCTTTGGGTCTTTTTGGGTTAGCATTAAAAGCATTCAAATTAATATAGCCTATATACAATTTTCTAACATAGCATCTATAGTTTGTGTGACCAAATCTACCATAATAATTACACCTCATGTGATAATGAAAATCATTTCTCTGCCTAAATTGAGGTCTAGGTTTATAGTGTGGTCTTAGTCTAATGTATGCATATGAAGGTCTTTTTTTATCCTATGCCTTAGGCATGTAATTCTTAGGTCTCATGACCTTGGGTGGAGGCATATATGGCACATGTGTAATGGAGCTAGATGTCTTAACAAAAGTGGTCTTAGAGGTGGATGGCTTACCACCTTCACTATATCCAAGTCCAAACTTAATAGTTGGAAAACTTTGACATTCAAGGATTTCATCTAACTTTTCTTTGCCCTTGCAAAGTTTGGATATAGACTCATCATATGAAACTACTTTAGCCTTTAAGGCTTCATTTTCCTTCCTATTCTCATTGAATTCATGAGTCTTTTGTGCCAAATGAAGGATCAACTTCTCCAACTCAATTTTGGAGGCATTAAAAATAGCTATCTCATCTTTATAACTATCACAAGCATCTAAAATCTTATTTGATATTGCTTTCAAATTGTCATAAATACTTTGTAATTTATGATATTTAGAAAGTAATAATTCCATCATTTGTATAGCATTATCATCATTAGTGAAGTTAAAATTACTTACCTCACTTGAATAAGTGTCCTCATCAATTGCCATGAAGCATAGGTTAGCAACTTCATCCTTGCTTTCCTCATCATCATCTGAATCACTTGAGTCATCCCAAGTTGTCATCAAAGCCTTTTTCTTGAAGTTCTTCTTGTTTCTAAGTATTAAATTCCTTATTCTTTTTGTGAGCAAAGCCATCTCTTCATCATCATCATCCTTGTCACTTCCACATGTAGATGTCTCTTTTGAAGCAATAAAAGCCAACCACTTGTTCTTTTCTTCAACTTTTTCTTGAGACAAAGTAATCTCATGAGTAAGCAATTTGCCCATCAAGTTATCAGTTGGTAGGGTACTCAAGTTGTTTGCTTCCTCTATTGAAGTGACTTTAGCTTCCCAATCCTTCTTGGGGAGGACTCTTAGATTTTGCAATTGATGTCTTCAAGGGAATATGTTTTCCCTAACTTTCTCATTTGATTTACCATCACCATAAGGCGATTATACATTTTAGACACCTTCTCATTAGGATGCATTTGGAATAATTCATACTCATAGGTGAGTATTTAAACTTTCTTGCCTTTTACTTAATTTGTACCTTTATGAGTATTCTCTAAAGTATCCCATACTTGTTTGGCTAAAATACAATGAGAGATTTTTTCATATTCTTTTTTACTCAATGTATAATAGAGAGTGGTCATTTCTTTTCAGTTTCTCCCATTAGCCTTCTTCTCGGCGATTGTCCATTCACTCTTGGGCTTCTTTATTACAATGCCATCCATGGTTTTTGTAGGAATCACATACCCTTCTTCAATAACATCCCATAAATTAATGCCATCACTATCCAAGAATATTTCCATACAATTTTTCTAATATGGATAGTCATTGCCATCAAAATAAGGTGGCCTCATAGTGGAACCTCCTTCAACAGTAACTGCTCTTTAAGTTGCCATAATCTTCATTCCAAAATGGATAAATCTTTGATAAAATTATAAACAAAGATTTGATACCAATTGAAAGTCCTTTAGAAACTAATAGGGGGTGAATTGGTTGATATTTAAAAATATATGGACAAATAAAAATATTGATGAAGAGAGAGAAGAGAGAATGAGACATAATATTTTATATTTGTCCGGCCAATTCTTTGCCTACGTCCACTCCTCAAAATCACATTTGAGTATTTCACTATCTAGATCTTTTTAAGGGAGCAAGATCAAAAACCTAAGTGTTTAGGCTGACACTCAAACCTTATAAAATATTTTTACAAGGCTCACACTCAAACATTACAAGTATTTTCACAAGGCTCACACCCAAACCTTTACAAGTATTTTCACAAGGCACACACTCAAACCTTTACAAATGTTTTCCTATTTGGCTCACACTCAAATCCTTAAAAGATACAAGAGATGAGAAGAAGAAAATCCATTTTTACATTTCCCAAACTCTCAAGTAATCAATGAGTCTCAACAATCTCAAAGATTTTACAAACAATAACTCACATGTATTATTTTACAAATAATCAGCTCTATAAGCAATAAATAGGGATGATTAGAAGTAATATCTCAATAAATACTAAACAATGGTTATTCTCTTGTATGTAAGCTTCCTACCAACTCATATTTATATCCTTACAAGAAATAAAGTCATTTTACCCTCTTAAATGCAGTTGTACTTATTTTTCAACGGCTAGTTTTTTGTCTATATCTGCAGATTTGTGCCAACAATTAACTAGTGGCAGCCGTGACTTCTCTGATACATAAACTTTTCATAGTCAATAACCAACATTCGTGTCTACTAATTCTTCGAGTCGTGTCAGCAATTGCAATAGTCATACTCGTAAATATCGTCCATCCTGGGACTGAAGCTATTGTCCAATTGAGGTATTTTAGTACCTCCTACGACTAATACATTTGCACCTGCGAATATCGCCTCAACTATGGACTTGACCTTCGCACTTGCGACTTGACCGGTAACAGCTGTGAATAATTGGTAGCACCTACTACTCCAATATTTGTTCTCATGAATATTGTCCTGTCTGGGACTTGAGCTCTACCACTTTCTAGATCCTTAGTAACAATCGTGACAGACACATTTGCGCCTGCAACTCCTGTGTTGCGGCTACGACTTTTCTAGTAGTGCCCAATACTTCTGCATGTCATGCAACTTGGAATTTGATATTTTGGCTATTTTGCATTTCTCAAAGTATGTTCCCCCTTAGCACGTGCACTTTATGGATTCACTTCATGTCATTTTTCTTAATGTCAATATGAGTTCTAATTTCACATTGAGCTTTGCCATTAAAATCTTTCAAATGTGTTAAACCTATGATTTAGCAATGGTCATGATTCCTCATTCCTTAACCAACTCAAACAAATTTGTTAGCATAATTAACATATTGATATGTTTTGTTATCATCAAACATAATGAGGTCTAACAATTTAAAAAAAGACTTTGAAAACTCATAAATGAGTATGAAAAAGTCAAGAGTAAGCTTAAAATTCAAAGGACTTTTAAGTAAATTTACAAAAGAAAGCAAAACTCTTGAAAATATCATTGCTTCACAAAAAGGAATTTTTTTTTAAGGTTGGCTTGGGCTATCATGCAAAGCTTAAAGAAAAGAAATTTAAGAGTTTTTTTTTAAGAACAATGAGAATCAGTCAAAAAGTTAACTAAATAACATCCTTGTCATATGCATGGCTATACCTATCAAAATTTGTCTATTACGCATAAAAGACCATATACAATTAAAAAGATTTTGATTCCTAAGGAATCAAAATCAATGACTAATTGTATGTTGGCTTCTAGAAAGACTAACAAGAAGGACCTAGAAGCATTAGGGTACCAAAGTTAAATTCCTGTTGGGCAAAGGATCAATTAAATGTTGAAAATGGAGGAAATTTGAACTCTAAAAAAGGTCATACAAGATCTTAAAATATGGATCCATTTATAAGCATAAGGATAAAAATTAGTGCGACAATGTAAATTGAAAGAACCTCAAGAAGTGAATCATCAAAATTCTCTTAGGTTTACTTGTGTGAGGCCTCACTCGAACGCTTCATCTGGTTTGTTCAAGGAATCGAAACACTCATGTGGAGTCTGGTATTACGTCGTGAATCCTTGGTCGCCTTTTATGTTTTAATTTTTTGAAAGTTTGATTGATTTTCTATTTATAATGTTTTCAATTCAATTTTGAAATCTGCTTCAGTTTTTGAATTTTATTTTTGGGGAGTCACCACCTTAATTTTATTTTTGAATGGGAAAATTAAAGGAAAACCCCAAAAATGACTCCAATTTGGAGTTTGCAAGTCGATTTTGGTCGGAGTGATTTATCGGACCATAGTTCTACTTTTCGGTGTCGAAGAAGTGGAATTGGGTCGTTTGCTAACTCTTGCTAAATTAATCCAATGAGGATTAATTTAAGGCTCTTTTGGCCAAATGGAGGTCTTTTATTTCTTAAAATTCAAAGATAATTGGAGAAACTGGTTTAGACTCAAAGAGAGAAAATCGCTTGAAAATTAAGAAAATTGCTTGGAGGGAGAAAAGTGATTGCTTTCTTGAGGAAAATTTGACTCAAGCTAGCTAGTATGTGGAAAATGGAAGAGGTTGGGGGTATTTATAGGTGAAGGAAGGGCATTCTAGTCATTTTGGTCCGGATTAGATCTGGTGGATCCGTCAGGGTGCCATACGGAAGGTTGGAGGATGCACTAGACACATAGGCGGATTTTAGAGTGAAGAAGGGTGGATGGCTACCAGATACTGGTGGATCCGCTAGAGAGGTTTGGCTAATCCGTCCAGCCCTCTGATGGATCCTCCAGACACAATTAGCGGATCTTCCATGGCTAGCCAGTGGCACTCTATCGTCCATCCATTTTTTGACCATTTGTTTATCGATCAAGTCAGGTGTAAGTTTAGTTGGGTCTGATCCTATTCCATCTGAGGTTCAGAGGTGCAAAATCATGTATTCATAACTGCCCCTATCAAGTTTGGTGGTTTCGGCTAGTGAATTTTATGGTAGTGAATCGGGATGCCTCTGTCTGTTTGAAGAGACAAAAGTGTACCTGGAGATTGTCCAAGGCTATTTGCTACCCTAGCAATATGTTTCACTGCATTCAGAATGATTTTTTATTTTTTTTAATCTTTTTTTTTTAATTTTTGGTATTTCCTGCATAACAGAAGCATTTTGAGTCATATTCAAACAATTGATAGCTCTAAAAATAGAGAAAATTCATATGGTCATAATGAAATTGACAGTTTCACCATTCGAGGTGAAACGGGTCAGATATCGTGCTCCCACATGTTTTCGAAATGCCATGGGACGTATTAGTCATTTTGAAATTGTTCAAAAGCTATAAATAGGGGTTCTCCCTACTTATTTCTTCATCCTATTCCAAATTTGTCCATCTCTCTCTAGATTTTTCTTAGTCTTTAGCTTTAAATGACTTCCACTTGTTGCAGTTTCATCAGCAAGAGCAGCAAGTATGACCCGCCTCGGGAGAATTATGATCCGGAGGTTCTGTTGAAGGAACCGGAGGAGCATGTGTCCTGGATAGGCTAGATGGAGGTATTTCTCACTTTTCTTGTCTGCTTATCTATTTTTTATTTTGTCTGTTTGCTTTTCAGTTTGTTTGTCTATTTATTAGTCTGCTTTTCTGCTTGTCTACTTATCGGTCTTCTTGTCTATTTTTCAGTCTGCTTATCTATCTACTTATATGTTTATCAATCTATTTGTCTACTTATCAGTACACTTGTTTGTTTTTTTGTAGCGTGTCACTCTTAAGAACAAAGTTGGTATACACAACTTGGACTTTGTCCATGCGGCCATGGCAGAGGGCGAAGGGTTGAGGAGAGCATTGGAATCGACTGGTTTCCAATTTTTTTTATCTTGATCTAGGAGTTGAGAGCCACAGCAACTTGATGAAGGCTTTGATTGAGAGGTGGTGGGACACTACCAATACTTTTCATTTCCCTTATAGCAAGCTCACAGTAACTCCGTTAGATGTGAACATGTTAACAGGAATTCGGTTCGGCACCCGTCCTCTAGTTTTGTTCAAGGACTAGAGGCAATAGTATACTTGAGAGGAGAGGATGGGCTTTTTGGGTGGCGTACCTCCGTACGATCGTACTATAGTCCCTCGGTTATATCTTTTAGACCGCTTAAAGATGTTTCGGCCCTTGTCAGAGGTCGTAGGGAACATCAAGACTGTTTCCCACATTTCCCTTCTTATCATTATTCGTTATACTTTCGGGCACACTACCTACGACACCGTGGATCTAAACCTGATAAAGAGCCTAATAGATCTGACTGCATTGGGTGAGTACGACTGGGGAGGAGCTATCTTGAGTGCCATATATCAAGAGATAATTGATCTCTCCCACAGTTCCTACACTTCATATGGAGGCACCTCTATTATCTGAAAGGTAAGCTTTTTGTTGGCTATTCTGCTTATCTTGTTATTTTATAATTGTTTTGTCTGACTGATTATTGTCTTATTATTATGTTTTCCCTATAACATATGGCTGTTAGATTACCTGATTATTCTATATTATCTGATTGTTTGACCTACTATGTTTGTTCAGGCCTTGACATACGAGTATTTTCCTATCATTGCCTTTATTTTGCAATCACCGAGACTAGAGATGTTCCTTGTAGGCAGCATATGGAACTAGAAGAATTGAGTTGATTCTCAAATGTGTAACCTTCTTACTTTGTAGTCTTTCTTTGGCAAATTGATGCCTGGCTAGCTATTCGGGTTCACCTTTTAGCTGTTTTCTTGGCATCTTTCTTGTCTTAACTGATTGTGCTATGTAGGTCTCGTTTCAGCCTTATGAAGAGAGACTGCTCATGATGCTGCCAGGGCTACAGTCATGCTGACACTTATCTAAATATTAGGTGCTCCTATAATTTTCATTCTCCTATCTGTATTATTTGGAGGAAAGAGTGACCGCTCAGGCTATAGGTATGAGGGTGATTCTAGAACATCCTTTGGTTGATATGCGATAGGGTAGGCGCATTCTGGCCTCTACGGAGCTATATGAAAGGATTCCTTTAGAGACACTTCACAAACCTGGGGAATCTTATGTTGCTTTATATAATGCCCATCTGATGGGCAATATTGGTGACCCATATCAATTAAAGAGCCAACTTGTTATTGTAGCCACTAATCTTGTAATCGGCTCTTCTTCTAGGCCCTCTACTAGGCCTTCGACAAACTCGAGCTTTGCTACTTCCTCCAGGTTTCATGCACCAGACATTGATCTTGAGCCATTTGCTGATCCTAGGTCATCCTATAACGACTCTCTTTGGAGTACCCACCACTGGCTATCTGAAGAGATTCAATACCTTGGCTGGGATAGTAAAACACATTTTCATCAGGTTTTGACCCAGACAAACCCTTAGTTGTTGCACCTTCCTCCGCATATAGAGGTATTCTTTTATTATTCTATTTGCAGCTTGCCTTTGAAAACAATCCTTAGCAATTATTTCTGATCTTGTGTCTGCTTTTGCTTATTGCATCCCCTAAGGATTGGATCCATCACACTTATCAGATGGCTAAAATGATGGAGTTGGATTTGGGCAATATATTGAGCTGTCTCGAGTTTAACACTGATAGGTCTGAACTTGAGGATGCTCGTCAACGCCATCATCGCGACTGTTAGCTTTAAGGCCTTTATTATGCTTTTCATTTTATCTACTTCTTGTCCGTAATGGCTTGGTTCTATAAAACTAATAATGAATAATTTATGATGGATGTGTGTTATGATTGCTTGATGCATTGACTCTTTATTGACTAGCTTCTGATGCAAGTTCTAGATGTATGCCTTTATACATGTTCTATGTCAATAAAATGCAAATTCATGTGATTGTTTTTTTTTATTAACTTATATAATGAAATGCAAATGTATGCATTGAAATATCCTGAAATGTCCCAAAATGTTTAAGAAATGGGCCAGATGGGGAAAATCTGTCAAAATTCAAACGCTCGTCAGCTGCCACCAGACAACGATGAGGATGTTGAACAGTTGTCTGGCATATGCCACCAGATAGCCAAGTGGATTTTACCAAGGGTGGTGGTGAATTCGTCACTATGCCTTGGCGAATCCACTAGACAGTCTGGTGACACAATAGATCTGGTTGTTTTTGGCTCCTAGGCTCTTGGCTATAAATACCCCTCATTTAATCACTTGATTTTACTCCTTGTCACTTTAAAACTCTTCTAACTTGTCTAGGTTTTTAATGGTTGTTTTTCTTCCAGTATGGAACCCTTTTTTAGTCATAGTCTATTTTAATGGACCAAAAACCTAGAGAAGGTAGACAAGATAAATTTGGGCCGGTATAACATCAATTTTGTTTTGGCATTGAGGGGTGTGAAGGCGGCTTAGGACTTTTTGGGAGCCTGTGTACAGTTCTAGGATCTAGTTGATCACGTGTTCCACTTTGAGACGAGCGTGTAGGAGCTATGCCCCACTTTAAAGAGTTCAGTTTGATCCTTAGTAGCAGTCTGGATTGTACTTTGGCTAGGCTGAAGTATAAGGTTGGCTACTTTCAGCCTTTTCAAAGACTGTTGCAAGTGAGTCGTGATCTTTCCAGCTCTATGGTGGTGGATGGCCGAATTAATTTTGCTATGGTCATCGAGGAATTCATAGATTCGTGTGATCTTAGAGATTTTGACAGATAGAGGCTGAGGATGGCTTCGTTCATGTTGTGCCTGACAAAGGCTATTTGTTTCCTAGTTCTCCAAGGTGGGGTGATACTAAGATGGCAGAGTTAGTTGCCCAAATGGGGCAAGGTACTTTTATTGTTGTGATTATTCTTGCTGAGACGTTGCACTATTTATACACTAGATGCAAGATATATGAGCCATGGTCTGTTAGCCTAGTGATCCTCCAAGTGAGAAAATGATTCTATCTGTGGATAACATTTTTGTTTTTCATTTAGTATACTCAGTCTGTTATGTATGTTTGGTCAGATTGGTTTGTTTGGTTTGACTATTTTGTTTGGTCTGATTATTCTATTTGGTCTATTTGATATGGGATTTAACTTCATCCTTCTTCTAGGTTTGCCTTAAAGATCACCTCCAGGTGATAGGTCCCTCTAGATAGAATGCCATATATATTGGCGAGTTAATGGATGCGGAGGACCCTGGTCCGCTTCGATTCTGAGCATGAGTGGATTGGCTGGCTATTTAAGCTAGGCCCAAAGGATACTCTATGGTTCTGCTCCTAGAACGAGATCAATACATTTATGACCACGAGTTACAGGTATAGTATGGTTTATTTGCTCGGTCTTCACATGACCACTTTCTACCCGGGGACTAGGGTTTTGAGACAAATAGGCCTATCTAAGGGGGTCCCTCCAGATGGTATGTTTTCCTAGTTTTTCTAATTTCTGGTACTATGGCTTGGGCCATAATGAGTGGCTGAAGGAGGAACATGTGCTTGGTATGCCCGACAGGATTGATTGTGAGGCTATAGGGCTATAATGCCTAGCTCATGGAAGCAGTTTGGCCTACAAAGAAGCTATGCATGGTGACTCTGATTCGATTGATAAAGGGAGATTTGGAGGTTGAGGATAACTCTAGACTTAATGTTGACACAGAGATAGATACGACACCGATTACAGAGGCTATGACTGTTAGGGCAGAAGTGTTTGACATTTTGAAGGATGATGGACTCGGATGAGAGTAGAGATATTCCTCATAGGAGAGTGAGGACTCGAATAGATTGATCATACTCATCTGCTTAGCCATAGATTTATTTTTTTTGCTTTAGGACATTGATTTTGATTTCTAAGGTCTACTTCTACTAACCAGATGGACTTTTGCCCAGTCATGAATTTTTGTGCTTGACTGGATGACATGGCATGATACTTTAGACAAAACAGGTTTTATGAAACTGTTAAATCATATGTGGAATGATTTTTTATGAGTCACGATACTTTTATATAATTTATCACCAAAGATAATTATGGTGAATGATATTTGAACTGTGAAAATGAGATATCATATTTGCCTTCCTTTTTTCTCTATATTTTTATGTATTTTTCTTTTATATGTATTTTCTTGTTTATCATTTTTGCTCTAACTTTTGATCAAGTCGCCCTTGTGGGTTTTCGAATTAACAAGCATTCTCTAATTTTTGTCCAAGCTACCCTTTCGGGTTTTCGACTTAGCGAGCTGACCCTCATTTTTGCCTAAACCTCTCTTTCAAGTTTTTAGTTTAGCGGGTTGGCAAATGAATTAGATAATCATGTTCAGATTTGGTAAAAAATGATGATTTTATTATGATTTGGACCGCACCCAAAAGAGGGCTACCTACGTATCTCCATTTTTTTCTTTTTAATTTTCGAGAATCAAGTCCACGTAGTTCTAGTTTGTACAATGCATGATCTGATTACAATGAAATAAAATGAAATGATCATTATACAAAGTATCTCTTCAGTTGATATAGGTTACAAGAATTTGAGAACTCATTCCCATTTAGATCCATTAGTATGGCCCCTTCACTGGATATAATATTTTTTAGCACATATGGGCCAGCCAAATTAGGTCCGAATTTGCCTCTTGGATCATGAATAGGAGTTCTGATTTCCTTCAACACCAAGTTGCCTTCCACTAAACCTCTATCAAACACTCTTTTGTTGAAATGTTGAGACAATCTTTATTGATATCCCTAAATTTGATAAAGGCATCCATTCTTTTCTCCTTGAAGGCATTCAACTAGTCATGATATCTCTTGATTCATTTAGCTTCATCAAGTTGGCTTTCTCATGTTACTCTTGCAGATCGAATTTGCATCTCAATGGGCAATACCGCTTCCATTCCATAAACTAGAGTTGTATAAATTTATCTTCCATTTATCTTTAATTTCCTTTGTAACATTTTCAATGGTTATTCTATTATAATTTTATCCTTATTATCTTGATTGCCATTTGATTATGAACCAATACTTTCCTATAAGCTATCTTTGATACCAAGCCTAAAAAATGAGGTGATATATGTATTATTCACTGAGTTTTTACTCATTATTTTAGTGGTTTATTTCTTTTAGGAGCAAAGTAGAATAAAGTGATTCTAAGATTTCCTTCCTCAAAATTGGGACCGTGTTCCTTGATATAAAAATCTTTCTTTTGGAGTTCTTTTTGTATTCTAGTTGTTCCATGATTAATGGTTTAGATATGTTCTTAATTTATGTAAATATGTAAGATGTATCATGTAGAATTTAAGAGTGTTAACTTTTGTATTATATATGGTTATTGCTAAAAATGTTAGCATGATAATTTGTATGGTTGATGTAAATGAGTTGAGGATAAATTATGGGATGATAATTGAAGGAAAAAATTATATTATGAGTGTTATTTTTAATGCAGGTTAATTTGGGATTGCTAATAAATTAAGGGACACCATAAAGAAATAAATTAATAACCTTTGATTAGGATTTCTAAGGGATTAGGTTGCTTTATACTCACCCATTCCCTAAGACCATCATATCTCTTAAGCAAAAGATGTGACAAATATCTTTTGAAAATTCTCCCTTGAACTTATTTAAATTTTTTTTATCTCTAAAATGCCAAGAGAATGCATATATCAAGTTCTATATAATAGCATGGTACAAAGGAAAATCCAAGCCACTTATTCCTAAGTAGTATGTCGAATTTTGCAGTTACATAAATAAAATTGTTGGAAACCTTCACTAGTAATCAAGACAGAGAGTTCATTGTTTTTTACAATCTAGTAGTAAATTAAAAAAAAAAATACTTAGGGCTATTAAAAAAAACCTTCCTTATAGATTGAAGAAGCCTATCTTTCTCTCTCATCAACTTTTGGAGGGAGACTGTAGTCTCACTATATTTTTCCTCTACCTCTTGTATGTGTTTATTCTTAATCTCAATAATATTATCGAGATTGGTTATCAATTACTTTCTCTAATTATTTTGATGACAAAAGTTCAAATTCAATTTTTGAAATTCAAATCATTAACGAACAAAAATTATAACTAGAAAATAATTACTTCTTATTGGAAAATAGAAAATAATAAATAGCGTTGTTGCAATCGAAGAAATGAGAACAATTACCTCTTATTAGAAGAGTGCATTGTTGGGTCCCTCCACATGGGACCCACTTATTATAAAAAAAAAAAAGTAAAAAATTGTAGCACAGAATACGGTGCCTTAAATGAGTTTAACCATCAACCTTAAATGAGTTTATAGCCATGCAAAGAAGGGCACCAAACAAGAAAAGTGAGAAGAGTGAAAGGGAGAGAGTGGGAGAGCTAGAGCAAAAAGCTCTAAAGAAAAAATCTTGAGTGATTTTTTATGAGTTAATTTTAGGAAATAATTCATAAAATTGTGAGTGACAAAATAGTGAGAGAATTTTATTTTTGGTATTTTTGAGAAACAGTTTGAGTGCCACTATTTTGGATAGATCTCAAATTATTGTATTATCTCTAGTATTATTCTAGGGAAGATTCTCTTCATATACCAACTAATTTTATTAGTGGAAGATTTACTTGGAGCTTGGCTCGTGGATGTAGCCCAATTAAAGGGGTGAACCACGTTAAATCTTTTGTGCCATTTTATTGATTATTTTTTGTAGTATTATATTATTTCACTAAAATAGTTATGATATATTATGTAATTAATTATTCGAGATATAATTCTGTCTAAGGAGATTGGATTTTAAGTGAGACCGATTTTGACTCCTCCAATTTTTCCTAGGAATTATTCTTTGTATAATTTTTATACAATTATTCATATACTATAATAGTGATTTATCCTGTTGCGTTATCCCAACAAGTGGTATCAGAGCTGTTAGTTCTTATTTTGGAGTAAAGAAATACTGCAACAATAGAGGCTAAGACTAGCAAAATGATCAGTTTAAATGGCACAAATTACTACATATGGAGCAAGAAGGTGAAGGATCTCCTATATGTGATGAAATTGTATCTACCAGTGTTTGGTACAGATAGACCCGATAATAAATCGGATGAAGAATGGGCATTTAAGCATGAGCAAGTGTGTAGCTTTATTCGACAATTTATCGATGATAATGTGTATAATCACATTTGCAATGAAACTCATGCAATAACATTGTGGAATAAATTAGAAGATCTATACGCTGCAAGATCTGGCAACAACAAATTATTTTATTTAACAAAGTTGATGCAGATGAAATACCGAGAAAGTGCTTCTATAGCTAATCACTTAAATGAGATGCAAGGGATCGTAGATCAGTTATCAGGAATGGACATAAAATTTAATGACAAGGTGATTGGCCTCATGATGCTTGCCTCTCTGTAGAGTCATGGGAGATTTTGAAAATTTTACTTACAAACACTGCACCGCATGGTATAGTTAGCAAAGAATCTATAAAGAATGGAATCCTGAATGAAGAGAAGAGACGTAGATCGCGTGGTTCCTCTTCATCTCAGTCAGATGTCCTTACTGTAGATTTCAAGCTGAGGAGTGAAACTCGAGGTTCAAAGCAAAGAAAAAAAGCAGAGGAAAGTCAAATAAATATGCCAATGTTGAGTGCCATCATTGCAAGAAAAAGGGCCACATCAAGAAGTTCTGTCGAAAGTTCAAAAAAGAACAGTCAAAGAATAAAGGTGTGAAGAAAGATAACAACAGTGATGATGAATATGTCAATGTTGTTGGTGAATTCCACATTATTTGTGATAAAGATACCATCAATCTTGCATCCCAAGAGACCAGTTGGGTGATTGACAGCGGTGCCATAGTTCACGCCACATCTCAAAAGGAATTGTTCTCATCCTATAAATCAGTAAAGTTTGATATTGTAAAAATGGCAAACGAAAAATTTGCAAAAGTTACTGGTTTAGGAGATGTTTGCCTAAAGATGGAGAATGGCATGAGATTAGTATTGAAAGATGTTAAGCATGCTCCAGAGATGGGCTTCAAATTAATTGTTATTGGCACACTTGATGATGAAGGTTATTGTAGTACCTTTGAGAATAGTCAATGGAAACTCACTAGAGGTTCTTTGGTGGTGGCCAAAGGACGAAAGCACACAAAGTTAAATTTGACATAAGCAAAGCTCTCCAAAGATGTTGTGAATGTAATGGAGAATGACAATACAGTTGAGTTATGGCATAGAGGGCTTGGTCACATGAGTGAGAAAGGGATGACCTATCTCGTTAAAAAGAATGTACTATCCAAAATGGATCAATTGCATTTGAAGAAATGTGTTGATTGTCTAGCAGGAAAACAAAATAGAGTTGCTTTCAAAAAATTTCCTCCTTCCAAAGCAAAGGATGTGCTGGATCTGGTATACTCATATTTATGTAGGCCAATGCCAAAGTTACTTGGTGGATCTCAATACTTTGTGACTTTCATTAATGATCATTCCAGGAAGACATGGGCATACCTTGAAAACAAAAGACGAGGTGTTAAATGTTTTTAAGTAATTTCATGTCCTTGTTGAACGACAGACCAGCAAGAAGTTAAAATGCATCCGAATTGATAACAGTGGAAAATATACGGACCATTTGATGCTTATTGTAAAGAGCTTGGTATTCGACATCAAACGACAACACCAAAAACACCGTAGTTAAATGGTTTAGCTGAGAGGATGAACATAACTTTGATGGAAAGAGTTAGATGCTTACTCTCACATTAAAGTTGCCTAAAATATTTTAGGGTGAAGCATTACTTACCGTAGCATATATACCGAATCTCTCACCTTGTGTTCCTCTTCAGTCTGATACTCCAGAAATAGTATGGTCAGGAAAAGATATTTTCCTATAATCATTTGCGAGTATTTGGTTGCAAAGCCTTTGTGCATATTCCAAAGGATGAAAGATCTAAGCTTGATGCTAAGACGCGACACTGTATATTCATAGGTTATGGTCAAGATCAACTTGGTTATAAATTCTATGATCCAGTCCAAAAGAAGCTTATTAGAAGTCGTGATGCTGTATTTATGAAAGACCAGACAATTAAAGACATTAATAAAGCTGGGAAGAATGTTTCAAGTTCTAATGATGACTTGAAGCTAGTTCCTCCAATACTGGTGCAAAGACAAGTTGGAGAAGAAAATGATCAGCCAAATTTAGAAGAAGCAAATGCTTCCATTGAGACTGAATCGGATGATGATGATATTCATGATCAACCACTGGCACCAGAGGTTTCTCTAGTACCACTAAGGAGGTCTAATAGAATCAGACAACCATCTATTAGATATCCTAGTGATCAATATGTGTTACTAAATGAGGAGGGAGAACCAGGATATTTAGAAAAAGCCATAAATAGTGAACACAAGAAGAAGTGGCTTGAAGCCATGCAAGATAAGATGAAATCATTGCATGAGAATAAAACTTTGAGCTGGTGAAGTTGCCTGAAGGCAAGAGAGCTTTGAAAAATAAGCGGGTGTTCAGGATTAAGCATGAAGAATACAATCTGCAACCATAATTCAAAGCTAGATTGGTTGTTAAAGGATTCAGTCAAAGAAAAGAAATTGATTTTGATGAAATCTTTTCCCCAGTTGTAAAAATAACATCCATTTGTATTATGCTAGAGCTAGCCGCAAGTTTGAATTTGGAGATCGAACAAATGGATGTGAAAACTGCCTTCTTACATGGTGATTTGGAAGAAGAAATATACATGGAGTAGCCAAAGAGTTTCAAAGAGAAAGGAAAAGAGGACTATGTTTGCAGATTGAAGAAAAGTCTTTATGGCTTGAAACAAGCACCGAGACAATGGTATAAGAAGTTTGAGTCGATTATGGGGGAGTAAGGTTATAAGAAGACTACTTCAGACCATTGTGTTTTTGTGAAGAAATTCTCTGATGAAGATTTCATTATACTATTGCTCTATATGGATGACATATTAATCGTTGGCCAAAATATTTCTAGAATCAATAGTTTAAAGAAGCAATTGAGCAAGTCTTTTGCCATGAAAGATTTGGGGCCAGCAAAACAGATTCTTAGCATGACAATTATCAGAGGCGCTAAGAAGATATGGTTGTCACAAGAGAAATACATTGAGAAAGTACTTCAAAGGTTCAATATGGATAAAGCTAAAGCGATTAGTTGTCCTCTTACTAATCACTTTAAACTAAGCTCTTATCAAAGCACTTCAATAGAAAAGGAGAAGAAAGAGATGGATAAGGTTCCATATGCTTCAGCAATTGGAAGTTTAATATATGCCATGGTGTGCACACGGCCAGATACTGCTCACTCGGTTGGAGTAATGAGTTGGTTTCTTTCAAATCCTGGTAAGGAACATTGGGCTGCAATGAAATGGATATTCAGGTATCTTAGAGGCACTTTCAAGAAATGTTTATATTTTAGAGATGCCAAATCTGTGTTAGTTGGCTACACAGATGCAGATATGGCTGACGATGTTGACTCTAGGAAGTCTACATCAGGTTACCTGATTATATTTGCATGGGGAGTTGTGTCATGGCAATCAAAATTACAAAAATATGTTGCTCTATCCACTACTGAAGCAGAGTTTATTGCGGCAACAGAAGCAAGTAAGAAATTGTTATGGATGAACTGAGTTTTCATTAGGACAGATATCAACTATTTTGTGATAGTCAAAGTGCTATCCACCTTGGTAAGAATTCATCCTTTCATTCGAGATCAAAGCACATTGATGTGAGATATCATTGGATAAGGGATGTATTACAGAAGAAGCAGTTGCAGCTTGAGAAGATCCATACAAAAGAGAATGGATTAGATATGTTAACAAAGATTTTACCAAAAGAAAAGTTTGAATTCTGTTGCTTGGCCGCAGGAATGGTTGAGCCCTCCATATAGTCGAGAGGGGGAGAATTGTTGGATCCCTCCATATAGGGCCCACTTATTATAAAAAAAAAAAAAAAGGAAAGTCAAAAATTGTAGCACCGAATACGATGCCTTAAATGAATTCAACCATCAACCAATTTTTGGTTGAAAATTTTGCTCTATTAGCCATGCAAAGAAGGGCACCGAGCAAGAAAAGTGAGAAGAGTGAAAGGGAGAGAGTGGGAGAGCTAGAGCAAAAAGCTCTAAAGAAAAAAATCTTGAGTGATTTTTTGTGAGTTAATTTTAGGAAATAATTCCCAAAATTGTGAGTGACAAAATAGTGAGAGAATTTTATTTTGAGAATTTTTGGGAAACACTTTGAGTGTCACTATTTTGGGTAGATCTCAAATTATTGTATTATTTCTCTAGTATTATTTTAGGAAAGACTCTTTTCGTATATCTACTAATTTTATTAGTGGAAGATTTATTTGGAGCTTGACTTGTGGACATAACCCAATTAAAAGGGTGAACCACGTTAAATTTTTTGTGTCATTTTATTGATTATTTTTTGCAGTATTATATTGTTTTACTAAAATAATTATGTATATATTATGCAATTAATTATTCGAGATATAATTTTGTCTAAAATTATTGGGTTTTAAGTGAGACCAATTTTGATTCTTCCAATTTTTCTTATAAATTATTCTTGGTATAATTTTTGTACAATTATTCATATAATATAATCGTGACCGTTACGTTATCTCAACAAGCATAACAAAAACCATAGATAGAATCAAATAGCATTAAAAAAAAAAAAAAGCAAAACCCTAAAACTATTCAATATAAACCTATAAAGAAAGGGCAGGTTACAAATCAAAACTCACACGTTTTGAATATTAAATGCTATAAATGAAAATGATTTGAATATTAAATGTTAAAAATGAAATGCATGTGCAAAAAAATGTGAATTATGTCATGTGTTAAAAAATATTTTAAAATAATTTTTTATTGTATTTTATAATATTTAAAAAATATATAAATTGAACAAAAAATATACAAGTTCTCAAATGACATAAAAATAATTAATATAAATTTTAAGTTATTTATTTATTTATTTTTTAATTATAAATTAAAGTGAAAATTTTAAAATTTAATTATTTAAAATTAATATTTCATTTTATAAAAATTATTTTAAAAAATATATTATAAGTAATATATTAATAATTAAAATATTAATAAGTGAGTAAGAATATATATATAATGGAAGAATGGTGTAATGGTCAATAAAATTATTGTTGACGTGGCTTCATCAAAAGAAAATAAAAGTTGAGGCTTAACAAATCCTAGACTATATATATATAAATTATTGTTTTTTTAAATGAAATTGTTAGGGAAAATTAGAATTATAAGAACAATAATAAAAAAAAAAATAATATAAATAATTTTATGTAATTTAATTTTTTAATATATCAATGTTTATAGTCTATTGAATGATAATTCATTAAATTAATATATTATAATTTATAATCGAAATAAATATTATAAAATTTTTTCGCAATGTCTCCAATAATTTCAAATACTTTCTATCCATACACTTGGCATCATACTTAATCAATGGAAAAAAATATTAATTTAATAATTGAAATGATGTTATAACTCAATTATTAAGCAAGAGTAAAAAACATATCATATAATACACATATTTATAATGTTATTCACTATTAATCTCGCTCAATAAAAATTTTCATTTAAATAGAAATAATACTAAAATAAAAATTATATTTTATAATGAAAATAATTCACACTCAATTGAAAAATATTTATTACACACAAAATAAAAAAAATATATTTTTTTTCAAATATCATTAGAATTTTGAGTTACAATTTTACTCAAAATTTCACAATAATATAATTTTAAATAATTTCAACAATCTCTGCCTTGATTCAAAATTTATAAATCTTGCAGCCTTCAATATTCAAAATATTAAATTATCAAACCTTTATGTTTGATTTTATAGTTTCATCTTAATTAACACTTTTCAATCTTCTCATCATCATTATAATTCAAGTTAACCATATCAATTGAGGAAATATTATATCCTCATCATAATTATCATCAATTTTTAACTTTTTATTTTCTCTTGCAATTTTTTTTTTAAAGTTTTCAAATCTTCTTTCTTAATTGGATCTTCTCATTTTCTTATCTTAATTTCTTCATCGTTTTCCATGACTAATACATAACTTTGAATTGAAATGTTTCGCTCTTCATCATCCTCTTCATTTATAAAAAATTATAACTTTAATATTTTTTTTTCTTTCTTAAAATAACTTTTAAAACTTATAATAATAATCAATAACTCTAATACTATTTCTTAGAAAAAATATAATGCAGCAACAAAAACAAAATAATATAAATAATTTTACGTAATTCAATTTTTTAATATATTTTCATTCATATTTTTTTGACCTCTTATAATATCTTCCTCTTGTAATATTTTTAATAATTATAACTGTATTTTATCTATACAGAATTTGTCATGCTCAATTAATATACAAAAACACCAACTAAATTATTGTAATAAAATCATAAATATTTTTATTTATAATATTATTTACTATCAATTATAATTCAATAAAAATCTTAATAATATTAAAATAAAAATTATACTTTATAAAAAATAATTAACATTCAATTAAAAATATTTTTCACATATAAAATAAAAATTCCTTGTTGCGAATCATTTTGAGTCGAGTCCTAACTGAAATCATACAATTCCTAAAAGGTTTGGGCGAACCGCCAAATCATCCAATTCCTACTATAGCCGACTTTGAACTATAAATGATCAAAAGGTTTGGGCGAACCGCCAAAGATCAGACACCAAAAATTTAAAAAAAGCAAATAAAATTAAAGGCTGGAACCGCCAAATTCTCTCTGTTGCTTGTTTTTATAGGAATTCCAAATCCTAAAACTAAAACCCCGTCTTTTCCTTTTCCCTCCTGCTCTGTAAAACCCCCCCTCCCTCTCACTCTCTCTCTCTCTCTCTCTCTATATAAATATATTATCAAACCCAACGCTCAAAATTCAAAACGCCCTGTCGTTTAAAGTACGTACCATGGTGGTGAATGACCGACCTCTAAAGAGACCCAAGAGGAACAGAGTTACTGCAAGTCCCTACAACTTGTACACGTTCCCTGACGGAGTGGCAGTGGAGAAACCGTTGGCGAAACCTTTCCGGGAGACCGTCAAGCTGTTTCTATCTCGTTATGCGCGCGTTACCTTCCCTCCTCCTCTTTTCTCATCCCTGCTGACGTGGCAGATCGTGTTTCGTGTCGGAGATCTGGTGGAGGGTCCGGATCTCTCGCCGGTGGTGGTTGTGCTTGATATTGTGGAAGAGGACGTCACTAGAACCAACAGATCCGCCTATTGCAACCAGTGCCGAGTAGTCGGTGAGTCTCTTTTTCTCTCTCTCTCTCTCTCTCTTAAAAAGATTAAATAAATGAAGAGCTAATATGCAAATGGTTTTGGTTTGGACGGAAAGAAAAGGTTGGAGCGGGCATCCAGTGTGTAGAAAACGATACCATTTCATGATTAGAGCTACAAGCAACACTGACCAACATAAAAAATTGTGTACTAAATGCTTCAATTTGCTGGATTTATCAGGATCAAGGTGAGAACGACAACCCATTTGGTCTTTATAATTGCTTAGAACACAAAAATTCTTATGGGTTTTGTTTTAATGGTGGAGTAGGTGTAAGTATTGTGATTCTGTAGTTACTGCTGATGATATAGAAGGTTGGGTGTATTCCCAATTCGAAGATAACACTCATCTATTGCATGGTGTTGTTCATTCCAATGGGTTTGGTCACCTTCTTAGAGTCAATGGCAGAGAAGGTGGTTCTAACATTCTCACTGGATCTCAATTAATGGACTTCTGGGATAGGCTCTGTGCAATGCTTGCTGTCAGGTTTCACCTTCTTTACTCACTACATAACCACCATTATGTATTTTAGTTTGATTTAACTTACATTCTTCATTACCAAAATTGCTTGTTATAAATTATATATTCTAATGGCATGTAATTTTGGAATCTCAAAATTTCTAAATCGTAAGAGAAACTGCATCTCCATCTAAACGTTAAGTTATTTAAAATCTTGGACATTCTTCATTACCAACAAAATCCTAACGTTATGGATTTTTGGCTATTACCTAGGACCATATCTAGTTTGCTGGATGGTTAATTACAATTTCAAAATAACTTAATACGAATTAAAATTGTTGAGTTTGTTATTAAAGGGAGGACATACTTTTTATTTAGTTTCAACCTGCGTTCCTCTGTATCATAGGTCATGTTTTACTTAATAAATTATAAACCATTTGGGTTTTAGCCTTCTATTGGGGTGTCCACATAAATTATATATATTTCATAAACAAAATGCTGATTTATTTCAGATCATGGCTACTCTGTTTCATTTCAGCTACCATTGCAAGCTTCTAATATCAAATGTGTATTGCTCTACAGGAAGGTATCAGTGATGGATGTGTCAAGAAAATATGGGATGGACTATAGATTGCTACATGCAATCACCAAAGGCCATTCATGGTATGGTAATTGGGGTTATGAATTCCGACGTGGAAGCTATGCAATAACGCCAAATTCTTACCAGAAAGCAGTGGAAACTCTCTCAAATGTGCCCCTAGCCCCATTTCTATTTCAGAGGCGAAAGCCACGGACACATTTGCAGGCTGTTATTGCTTTTTACCGATCTTTGTCGGAATTAGAACTCCCAACTCTAAAGGACCTTTGCTCTTTTTTATTGAGACTAATCAATGAGAGGAATGAGCCACTATTGCCTAATGCAACAACAAAGAACTTAGGATCTTGTACTTCAAATGTATTATGTGCATGGACAAGGAATGATGTTGAATGTGTTCAACAAGCAATGAGTAAAGTGCTGGAGGCAACATCTGGCGAGAACAATTGGGTGTCAAGGAATGCTCTAAAGGGTGTCATGTATAAAAGAGCATCTCCAGAGCTTCTTGATTATTGCCTTAAACACCTTGGGGGGAAGTTGGCAGCTAACAGCATGGTGGTTCAGGTCCGGTGCAATCCTAATTCATATGATGCTGAATACAGGTAGTTGAGACTTATACCATACTTTATTCATTATCTTTTAGAGATCTCTCTGAATATTGAATCCTTATCTGTATGCTAACAGGCTTGCAGCACTCAGTTTAATGCATTGTGGAGATGGATCTGATAAACTTTACCCATCGAAAGAGGTTATCAAATGTGATCTGAAATTTATACTTGACTCCTTGCTTGACCCAAAAACTATAGTTAACTATGGACCTCAAGTGACACGAGAAAGTGTGGCTGATGCTGCAACCACGCTGCTTGACTGCAAACAATTAATGAAGGATTATGGACCTGACAAAATGATAGCAAATAGTCCGTTTGATGTTCGTATCTTGTGCCATGTGGAGCTTTTAGATCAACCTAAAGATGATCCAGCCATACCTCCAGAACTAATTGTCTTACCTTCAAATGCTACTGTAGCTGATCTTAAGAATGAAGCAACTAAAGTTTTTCGAGAAGTGTATGCCATGTTTAAGAGGTTTGAAGTTCATGAACTCATTGAATATGGTTCTTTAGAGGATTCAATTACTCTAAAATTTCTTCTCGGGACAAGCGGATCAGTCAAGGTAAAAGGGACATGCTCATCAAACCATGCACTTGGCCAATTTCGAATGGAAAGAGGAACAGAAAGGTGGACAGTTGATTGTTTGTGTGGGGCCAAGGATGATGATGGTGAGAAAATGTTGGCTTGTGATACCTGTAGTGTATGGCAGCATACTAGGTGTGCTGGGATTGATAATTCTGATACAATCCCTCCAATATTTGTGTGCATGAGATGTATGAATTCATACCAAACGAACTGTGAGAGGATCCCAAATTTTAAGGAGGTAAATTCTATATCTAGAACATCAACTTGCAGGGCTGAGGCAATAGGACCTGGAAATGTTAGAGTAGGTTTTAGTGTTCCCTAGGGCTGTATATTGTCTTGTAAATTGTAAGGCCTTTTTTTTTTTTTTTTGGTCTTGGCTTTTATTGGGAGGTTTTTTGGCATATTTTTTTTTTTCTCCCCTTGAGAAATGTAGTTCTTTGAAAATTTTTGTATTTAGATTCTCTGATGTGAAAAAAAAAAATGCAAATATGATTTTAAAAAGATTTTGTAGATCTACAACTATTTAACAAATTCTAAAAGCTAAAATATTACTTTTGATATAAATCATCCTGTATTTGAGAGTTATATTTAGCCTTGATTAAATCCGGACTCTGACTTATAGAAGTTGAAGTTAAAATTCTTTACGTGCAGTAACAAAAATCCCACAAAACATTTATGAAAAAAATGTAAATTCACAGTCTTGATTCCCAAAATTCAAATACCGAGTCAACTTTCGAAGGAAGAGAGTGTTTTTTATTTCTCCTTTAAACGACGCCATTTTTTTTTTTCATTTCATTAGATTTTTGCCTAGTCATCATCCTTAATTCTCTCTACGCACCGTTAACGCGCGTGTAACACAATGACATTAACCCTTGTAAAAAAAAAAAATTATGAGATTGTTAAATTTGCGTTTTGTCAAAATGGAGTTTTGTACATTGAAATTTTTATAAGTACTGAAATTAAGTATTTATAAAATTAAAAAATTGATAAATAAATAAGTGATTACTTGGTGGATGAATATTTGGATAACATAGCTTAAAATCAGTAAAATTACTAATAAGGGTATGTGGTTATAGTTAAAATTTATTAAATAAAATATATTTGAAAATTATTTATTTTTAATAAGAAATGACAAAAACTATTTATTTTTAAATAGAAAAAAATTATTTATATTAAAAATAGATGTTATTTTATACAAAATTTAAATTATTTAAATATAAAAAAATTTAATCCCTTATAAACTAAATTATATAAAATTTATGTGAAAAAAATTGTGTTTGACTTAAAATGGGTTTAATTGATTTGCAGAGGGTTTTTTTTTTTTTTTTCATTTCCAATGTAGCTAATCAAATAGAGGCAATTTCTTCTCTTCTTTTCTAAAGAATTAAGGGATAACTTTGTCTTGAAAATTAAGAAAACTCAATTGGCAAAAATGGAGTTCAAATAAGTTGCTGCCTACTGCTTAACAAAAAACTCGTTTGAGGCACCCAAAATCCATTTTTAGTTAAACTGCCAAACACTTTTGATGATTCATTTTCTCGATGTGCTACGGTGATAATGGATTATCTAAGCTCAAACTGAGCTGCCAAACATCCACAATATGTATAACAAAACTAAAAATTATAGGGCTTAATTAAGATACTTTATGTTATATCATTGATGATTTTGATGGTGTATATAAAATCTCTTTAAAATATTTTGTGCTCAATAAATTATATTATATGTAGTTTTTAAGTATTTCAATAGGAAAAATAAGAAAGTAACACCAAAACTGATCAAGAATGACGTAATACTCCTAACTGATATATAACAGTCGTAACACTCAAAAGACTAAAATTAATTAAAGATACAGAGAGAAAATTCAAATGCATTATACATTATTTAAGCTCGTTACATCTCAATATATAACACCCTTGACAGAGTATTCAAGCCCGTTACGTTTTAATTTCCAAAAATGTTATGAGGTAGAAGAAAAATTCAAACCTATTACAATTTATTCAAGACCGTTACAAGTTAATAGATAATGATTGTTACATAGTCATAACAATCGTTATGAACAGTTGAACTGTCATATATGACGGATCTGTTTAAAAAATATAGTCATTGAAATCAAAATTTTAGAGAGATCTTGCATTTAATGCAATTAGAACGGTTATATTTATTACCCAAGGTTTGAAGACTATAAATATGAGATCATTTGAAGTTGAAGCAATTTTTGGAACACCTTTAGAAAGCCTATAAAGACTATTTTATTACTTTGAGCTCACTTACTTTGTTTTTCTCTTGTATTTGAACACTTAGTGCTTTAAACTCATTTATTTTATGTTCAAAACTTGTAAAGCTATTTGTATTTCATCTTATATTCTTCAAATAGCTTAGTTTGAGTGTTGAAGACACTTGTAAATCTCTAAATATCAATTTGTATTTGATATTATGGGTGGTATCCCATTATAAAAGGCGAAATCCCAGATAACTACTTGTAAGGACAAAATTCCAGATTAAACTAAGTTATAAGAGATTCGGTTTTGAATCCATTGCATAGTGGAATCTCAATATTAGTTGAATATTGAGAGAAGTGGACATAGGATAATCGATTGTGTTCCGAACCATTATAAACTAGTTGAGAATTCTCTAAACTCTTCTTTTATCATTACTTTAAATTACTGTTTATTTATTATTATTGCATATAGGTTGTTTATTGCATTAAAATTTTTAAACTCCTATTCACTTTCCCTCTAGGAGTATTGCCATATTGGGATCACAATTTGTATCAAAACTTGTGCTCTGGTCTATTTAAAATCTCACGATTTTTAGAGCTTATGATTCGTTATTGTGGCAGACACTTCCATGTTCACTTCCACATTTGATGAAGGACAATATTTTACAAAACCACCACTATTTAATAATGTCAACTATAATCAATGAAACATGAGAATGCGGGTACATATTTATTCCAAAGAGTTAGAATTATGGGAAGTCATTGAGAAATGAACATTTGTTCCAATAGAAGAGAATAGAACAACACCTAAAGCCGCTTCTAGTTACATAACTGAAAAAAAAGAAAAGAGTAGCAAATAAATTTAAGGCAATGGACTTGCTATTTTGTGCTCTTGATGCTATAGAATTCAACCAAGTTTTCGCTTGTGAGTCAGCTAAAGAAATATGGGATATTTTTAAACTCACTTATGAAAGAACAAGTCAAGTCAAAGACAGTAAGATAAACATGCTGACATCAAACTTTGAAAATTTTATCATGAAAAAGGATGAAACAATTAGTGACATTTACAAAAATTCACAACAATTATGAATGACTTGAAGGGTCTTGACAAGGTATTCATACAAAAGGAGTTGATCACTAAATTATTGAGATCATTACCAGGAAAATTCGATGCTAAAGTGGATGCCATAAAAGAGTAAAAAAATCTTAGCTCCATGACTCTTGAAGACTTGGTGGAAAATATCTCATGACCTTTGAATTAAATGTTAGCAATAGAGAAGCCACATGAGACAAAGAAGAAATAACTTTTAAGAAAGAAAAAGAAGTTGCTTTGAAAGCAACTATGGAAGACAAACTTAATTCCTCTAGTGATGAAGATGAAGATGAAGAAATTGCCTTACCTCAAAAAGGTTTGGTAAATTTGTTTAAAAAATAAATTCAAAAGAAAGGGCTTCAAAGAAAAGAAGAATCAAAATGAGAAATCTGAGATGATATGCTATTAATGCAAGAAACTAGGCTATATAAAGATGGATTGCCCCAACCTCAAGCACAAGAAGAGAAAGGAAAGAAAAGAGAAGAAATTTAGAAAAAGAAATAAGGCATATACGATTTAGAGTGGTACTGACACTTCAAGTGATGAAGATTCCTCCGATGAGGAAGTTGAAGAAAAGATTAACCTTTGTCTTATTACATTGGAAGATGAAGAAGTAACAAATGAAGACCATGAGGTAAACTCTAAATTTTATACTTTATTTGAATTAGACGATGCTTTTAATGAGTTGATATAAAACTTTTTATGTGTTTCAAAAGAAAATAAGATTTTAAAGAAAAATTTGCTCAAATTGAAACTTGAAGTTGAGGAAACATCTTCAAATGAATATCTCTCTACTCAACTTGAAAATTTGAAAAATGATTACTCAAAACTCTTATGTGAACATGAAAAAGTAAAGAGTGAGTGAGCTTAAAAACTCAAATAAACTTTTAAGTAAGTTCACACAAGGAAGCAAGACTATTGAAAACATCATAGCTTCACAGAGAGCGATTTTTGATAAGGTTGGATTAGAATTTCATACAAACTTAAAAGTCAAAAAAGTTAACACCTTCTTTGAAAAGAAGGTGACAAATCCTAATGGGATGAAAAAAATGCAATTATTGTAAATTTTTTGGTCATACAAAATTTAGATGTCCTATTAAATATAGGAGACTTTACTCCATCAAAAGGTTATGGGTTCCTAAAGAATCAATCCAATTGGTGAGGATGTAAGAGATCCTAAGTATGCTAACATGTATGGACCCAAAGGAATTTGGATACAAAAGAAGGGATGAATTAATTCTTATTTTGTAAGTTCAAAAGACAAGAAAATATAGTTGGATAATAGATAGTGGAAGCTCCAAGCACATGACCAGAGACAAATTAAAATTCATTGAGCTCAAACCCAAGAATGGAAATGTAAACTTTGTTGATAAATCTAAAGGCAAGATTATTGGCATTGGCTCAATAGACAATGGTGATGTATCCATTTTCAAAGTTGTAACACCTCAGCTTAGCCTGAACCAAATCCATATAGAGATCTTCGGGGGGAGATTTTTAATTTCTTTATATTGTTATGCTTATATATATTTATGCATGAAATTGGTATTTATGCATGTTATTTGAATTAGTT
>CANXYC010323537.1:0-27508 GCA_948193065.1 Aleurites moluccanus | reverse complement strand
ATAATTACACATGATAAGCATCTCACTATCATAATCATATCATGAATGCCTTCATGCTATGTTTATACCATGGACTTTATTAAACAGTTATGCAATATTACTCTAAACAATAATAATTACTGATTAATAAATAATGCCTTTTATTGATATATTTCTACAAACATCATTACAATGATTGTCTTTAGAGCACCTATACTAACAAACAGGAGATAAGAAGCAAATATCCATTCCTGTTCTAACAGTGAGGTATGTATTTTATTTAAATTTGAGAACGAATTTATTTTAAAGGGGGTAGAATATAATACCCTAGAAAGTTATAACATATATGTATGATTCAATTCTTAGTATATATTTCAAAAGTCTTGAAATGATGGAAAATAATTTTAAAGACAATTAGAAAGCGAACTAGTTACTTTTCTGGGAATCGGCGGTGTCGAGAACACTGCCGAGAAATTAGCAGTCCGGTCAACAGAAGAATTTCTGAATTGGACCACGGAGCAAAAGATTACCTTAATGCATGTGTAATTTTGGTAAAAAGAAAGAAGTAAAAAATATTTAGGAACACTGAAAAAGTAACCAATGGCAAAATTGTAAATAAAAGGAACTTTAAGGTAAATAGTGAAAATTGGTCCGTAGGAGTTACAGAATGACTCTGAAACCATTTTTATAAATAAGAATAAATTAAAATAAGCCTATTGATTCCCCATATTGGAATCTAAAACCTGACAAAATTGACAGAATAAATGACATAAGAAGTTGGGGTCAAAACCTAATTACTTAAAAAGTTAAGGACTAAAATATAATTTGCCAAATGATTTTATTATAAAAGCAACACTAAGAAATTTGATTATCATCTTCTTCCTTTCATTCTTCTTGGCTGAATCTTCCTTTCTTCTCCTCCCCCATTTTTACTTCAAATTTCTCACCAAAATCCTTAAGAAAAATCAAAGAAAAGTTGAGTTCTAACCTAATTCTACCTTTCTCCATCATTAATTTGCTAGAAAGCTTAAAGAAAATCAAGGAACATTGGCATATAGATTTCGGCAAGGTCACTCCATCAAGGTAAGGAAGTGTTTTGATTGTTTTTATGATTTAGTTAGATGAATTTAAAGTTGAATTGAATGGGTTTTAGGTTAGATTGCATCAATTGATGTATTTTGGTAGAAAACCCTAATTTGCCTAACTTGATTGAAGTTGTTTGCCTTAGCTATGTCAATTAGAGTTAGTTTATATTAATTGATGTTAGAATATATTAATTGGAAGCCATTAGGAAACTAATTAATGGTTATTTTGGTGTAGCACATAAAGATTTGCCAAGTTACCCTAATTGCCTCATTTGAAGAAATTGAGTAGAAATCAATTTTCTAAAGTAATTGGAAGGTTTAGGTGAGTCTTATATACATCCTTTAACATGCCTAATGTGTTGGAATTAAAATTGGAAACCTTATATGGAACCCTCATTTTGGCCGAAACCCATGTACTATTCATTGCCTTTGATTTTGCTTGATTTTTCCTTTGAATTCCTTATCTATTTTGATCCATTTTATGTTGTTTAATCTTGTTTATTTGATACCTATTGTGTTGTTGCCAATGTGGTTTGTTGTTGATTGAAATGGGCAAGCCAAACTTGCACCAAAACCTAACCTATTGGCTTGCCAATTTATGCCCACCAAGTGTTTGATTAAATGCCTAGTTATTTTTGCCTTGGCCTATTGCTTTGTATTCCATAGGCCTACCATTTCAATGTCATCGTTGCCAGTGACATTGGCATGCCAATTGGCATATCGATTTCCTTTGCCAAACCAACCTTTCTTCCATACCTTTGTTTTTTACCATAACCCTTATCATTGATTTTATATTGTATATTGCAATGTCATTGATTCAAATGCCATTTGATTTGAAAGATATTGAGTTTAATGCCATTGATGATACCATTGTTGCATAATGGTGTCTATTGATATGATGTTCATTTGTATTGACCTGAATGTGGTTTGACAGAGCTGCCGCTCCGACAGGGTAGTGGGTACATACTGTTGGCAATGTGCATATTGATATTGATGCCCTAGCTGGGAAGGGTTATTGGTCCCGACCATAGGACCTGATCAGTCTTTTGCTTACTTGATATGTGATTGACTATGTGATTACACATAGTCTATGTGTTTCAAGGCCCTATATCTATCTTACCATATGATTCCATGCCTTTGATATGACCATTGTTATTCCTGTGAGTTTCTGATACTTATTCTGCAAACCAACATGATTAATACTGTTCCATTGTTCCTTTATCATTATATAACATTGTTCCATCCTATTTGACTTGTGATGCATATAGATTCACTAAGTATCTTATATATTCACCTTTTCTTTGTTTAACCATTTCAGGAGAGGAGTAGACTATAGAATTCCGTCATTTGTCATCTGAGGATTTCTGCTTGCTGTCATTTGATGTATATATTCTGAATTCTATATTTTGATGTTCATAATCTAGCTGCTCCATGGGGTATGCATGGGATAGTTAGGATATGAACATTTATATGTATATGATGATGTTTTATGGTATATAATGATAATATGAGATGTGATGATAACCATTACAACCAACTGCACTAGATTACATAAAGAATTACAGAATAACGGAATGAATGGTAACTAAGTAAAATGAATAATTAATTAATTGTTATAGATTATGCATGTGATACTAGGTTTTATGGGTGCCCGTCGCCATTGGCATCTCCCGCATCCTAGGACCGTCGCGATCCGAAATCGAGTCGTGACAATATGGTAAACTTGATTGTAGAATGGAAGAAAACCGAAGAACACTGCTTTTGCCTGTTATAGGCAAATAGGTGTTTTATCGCGTAAATGATCAAACCATTAGTTCTGGTGAGTTATATGTATATTATGCAAGTTTAAACCTTTCTTTGATCAATTTGAATCTATTTAAATTCCTATAACTTTTTTACCAAAGTGTTGCATTTGAGTTTCCTTTGAATTTTCCTTGAATTCAAACTCCGATTGTGTTGTTTATTAATATATATAAACCCTGTCTAATAATGGCTTTGTGTTTGTTGCTATTGGGGCTTGAATTGTGAACTTTGACTTTTGATCAATATATCCTAAAACAATATTTATTTGGTCCTTAAGTGGTGCACACCAAGTGCTCGATGAAATGACCTTTGTTAATTTCCTTAAGAATCCAATTGCTACCAAATTTGTTAAAATGGGTGACTTTCTTTGTCACCAGTATAAATGTGTCTTATTGATATATTTTGAACTTGTATCCTAAATGACTTTTGTGGCATTTTGCCTATACTATAATGTTCCTTTGTTAAGGATAATGATCCTATATGTATTTACTTGCCTAAACAGCTCAAATGTGCTAAAGTTACAGAAATTGAGCCTTATTGATTTTCTTGCCTATTTGCTATCTTTAACCTATTCTAATGTTTGTATGACTGTAATACCTCAGCAAACAAAACAGTAGATAGTGAGATAGAATAGTAGATAATACATGGATATAGTGAATTACAATGATTGATGAAGCATTAATTGAGGTATGAATAGGCTCAATTGATTATTGAAATATACAGAGAATGATATAGAGTAATATTCAAGAATTTTTGAGACTCAACCAAGCCACTTTTGAGACACTGTCCCGAATAATGTCAGTGTTAATTACACTGCCGGGAAAATAGCAGTCCAACTAATTTAAGAATTTTTAACCGAGACTTGGGGGATTAAATAAATTAATTTTATGGGAAATTATGGTGAAAAGAAAGAGTTGAAAAATGTTTTGGAACACTGAAAATAAGAATAATGGCAAAATTATAAATAAAGGCAACTTTGGGGGCAATTTTGGAAATCCACTGTCTGGGATCCAGAAATGACCCAGAACTATTTTTAAATGATAGAACAACTTAAAATAAGGTATTTCACTCCTCACACTTTAGGTTGAATCTAAACAGAATAGACAGAATAAATTACAAAAAGTTTTGGGGTCAAAATACATAAGAAAAATTATAGGCAAAAGTGAAATAATTGAAAGATGTGGGACCCATCAATTGAATGAAAACAAAAATTCTAGAAGGGAAAAAGTGTTCTCTGGCCAAGCTATTGAAATCAAAGGATAAATGTTTGTAGATTGTTTTAGTTTTTTCCATATAAAGTTTACAAGTGGACAATCTAGAATTTTCTATTCTATATTGCCATCAATTATTCCTAATGACTTTTATCAATAAAAAGGATGAAGATGGGTACTTATTTTGTTCTTCTAAATTGAATCACATATAGAAGAAAACCAACAAAAATATTTTCCTAACCTTTCCAAAGAATTCAACCAAAAATAGCTAGAGAAGTGAAGAATGAAGAAGAGTGATGAAGAAAGATGGAAGGAAACTTGTATTCAAGCAATTTGATGGAGAAAAGAGAGGATGAAATTCAAGTATTTCAATTAATGTAAGATTTCTAAATTCAGTTATTTGATTGAATTTAAGAGTTTTATAGTTTAATTAAGTGAATAATTGAGCTAAAAGTGTAAAGAATGAGTTAGGGTTTATATAGTTTTTGAATTCTGTTTTGAGGCAGTAATTTGTAGCTCATATTCTGAAATTTTAATGACTGAATTTGAGGATAATTAAAACACTAAAGTTTTACATAAATATGTTAATTAGATATCTGTAAAAGGAATTTATAAAATTCTAAGTGAGGAAAGAGTTATTGAGTAAAAACTGTGACTGACCTGGAATTAGGTTTTCTAGAAAATGCTACTGTATCTTTATTGTACATAATTATAGAGACACAATTAGAAGAAGTATTCAACATGAAAAGTGTTCATTTATATCTTATCTATAATATTTAAAAGGGTTTTTCAATTGGATTTATTGTTTATGAGATATTAGGTCATAAGTGTAGATTGCCCGGAATGACTGTTTAACAGAATATAGGTTACAGAATTATATTAATATAAGGACTTTAAATTTTGAATTAGAGAAAGTGTTAAACATGAAAGATATTCTATTAAACATTAAAGATATTAATTTATGTGTTATATAAATGAATGTAAAATGGTTTTGTAATTGGATGAGTACAGAATTAATTATAGGCATGGAAACTGGAAATGTCTGGATAAAGGTTTCAGGGTAGTAGTATAATTTTGGAAATTCACTAATAATTGTTCAGTGATCCAAAAATTTTGAAATTTGGATATGTTATAATTTTATATATTTATTTTCAATATAAAAATAATTACAAAAATTGGTTAAGTACTGATTGAGTTATTAGCAAAAGAACAGTATCCGTCAAAGTAAGATTTTAGACAGAATGCAAGCAGCAAGGCTGGTTGTAAGTTTGAGTTTAAATTAACACTATAAATTGTGTAGTAATAGAAATAAGGTGAATTTTGGATATGTTAAAGATTAATATGTCTAGTTTAATCAGGAATAAGAATTGAAGAAATTGGATAATTGTAGAGAGAGATATGAGTAATAGAACACAGGCTGCCAGTAAATAATTTTGCACAGAAAAATCATAATAACTCAGAAATTTGAGAAATTTTCTTTAATATAAGTATAAGTAATGTAATTTTATGTTAAATAGTATCTAAATGGAAATTAATTGGATATGTAGAGTTGAGAATGAATAAGAGACATGATGGGTACCGAAAGAGATAAGGCAAAGAATCAAGGATAAAGGAAAAGGGAAATGTACAAGTTATAAGCTAAGGTGAGTAATGTATACATCATTATACATACTCATGTTTTAATTTGTTGACCCAATGAACATGATTCTTTCTTGGTTAGTACCACATTGCTATTATTGATCATCCTTTGATCATTCTTATAATTGAAATCACCAAATCCATTGATTGTTATTGATATTGAAATGTCTATTGTATTTGATTGACTATATACCCGAATTGCTCCTAAAAGTATGGACACCAAATGTTTAGCCACATTCCATGATATTTATTATTAATTGTTACCTTTGTATCAAGTAAAGAAAATGAGACATGATTCATGAAATGTATTGACATTGATTGAGAAGTAAGCCCCTATATACCGATCGAAAGCCATTGTACTATAATATTCCTAATGAATACTTGATATTGTTATTGTTTTCCAATGACCTATTGACACAGCGAAATATTAATGGAAAATGAAATCCTATTATAATTCATTGATTCAAGCATGAATACCGAAAAATAATCTTCTATAACCTGTTGATTTTAGAAATACTAGAAAATAGGCATCAATTTCGTTGATTTCTAAGGAATACTGAAACTGAAAGAAAAGGGTTTTATTCAACTATTCATCAACTCTGCTTTTACAAGGCAATACATAGATATTTATATGCTAAAAAGAAACATAAAACCCTAATGGGCTAAAAGGCTACGGCCCAAAGAAAACAAAACAAAACAGTTCACAAAATAAGCAAAAACGCTCACAAAACTTCAGAAGCTTCGTTTGTGCGTTAAACAGATGAATTTGGGTTCAAAATTGAGCAGTGCTAAGTTCCTTAAGCATTGTTCTAGATCTCTGAATGAGCTTTGAAATGAGTACTCATGGGCCCCATGGTTCATCCTACACTGAAAGTTATAGTTTTTCAAAGGTGATATGCGCGAAAGGCCCTATCTCACTTCTCCAAAAACTATAAGGCCTGCTCCCCTATCTACTAGCCTTCATCATTCCCCCCTGGGTAGAGAAAATTTGCCCTCGAATTGGCAGCTACATCATCATTAGATGAATCACCAGGAAAAGGAATCAAATGTTTGACGTTAAACATATCTATTGTGCGAATGTGACTAGGTAGCTTGCGTCGATATGCATTAGGATTAATCTTTTCAATAATTTCCATAGGTCCAATCTTCTTAGCAGATAACTTATTGTAGTCCCCAACTGAAAATCGCTCTTTGGTTAGAACGGCCCAGACAAAATATCCCGCCTCAAACTCTGTATGTCTGCGTTTCTTATCTGCATGTTGCTTATACTTAGAATTTGTTGCATCGAGGTTGTCATGAACTGTCTTGTGAACCTCCTGTAACTCGTGCACAAAATATGCGGCTCTCCCATTGAGCTTGGTGTTGCTTAGCAAGAGCATCAAATGTAGTGGTCCCCGGGGCTGGCCAGAATAAATCACTTGAAATGGATTGAACCCAATACTACGATTGACAGCATGGTTGTGAGCAAATTCTGTCTAGCATAGCTTTTGATCCCATCCTTTAACATGTTCTCCAACCAAACACTGCAATAAATTTCCAAGGGATTTGTTAACAACTTCGGTCTGCCCATCTATTTGGGGGTGATAAGCAATACTGAAATTGAGTTATGTATTTACCATCTTCCATAAGTTACGCCAAAAATGGCTAAGGAACCGTGTATCCCTATCAGAAACAATGGTTGTAGACAACCCATATAGGAGGTACACTTCTCTAAAGAACAGTTGGGCAACATGAATATCATCTGTAGTCTTCTTGCATGGAATAAAATGAACCATCTTAGAAAAATGATCAACAACAACAAAGATGGAATCATTACCTCGCTAGGTTCGAGGCAACCCCAATACAAAATCCATGCTAATGTCAATCCAAGGCTGTGAAGGTACTGGAAGTGGCATATATAAACCTGCATTAGTAGCAGCCCCTTTTGAGACTTGGCAGACCCTATACCTCTGCACATATTTCTCCACCTCCTTGAGAATGCTAGACCAATAATAGGAAGCCTAAACCAGCTGCAATGTTCTGTCCCTACCAATATGCCTTTCCCCATGCAGTTCTTAAATTATTTGCAATCGTAAGCTTTAGTCAGGAATACATAGTTGATTGCCCTTGAACAGAAATCCATTATGTAATAGGAAATCTGATTTCTTCCCAGCCTGCACATCTTGTAAAATTGCAGAAAAATAAGGGTCAGTTTCAAGTAAGTCACGGAAAGAGTCAAGACCAGGAATTTGAACTCTCATGGAAACCAACAAATTGGTTCTGCGACTCAAGGCATCTACAACCAAATTTGTGACCCTAGCCTTGTGCTTCACAACATAGTTAAACCGCTCCAAATAAGCAACCCAGGGTGCATGTCTAGAAGACACCTTATCCTGCTTCTGTAAGTGTCTTAAAGCATTATGATCAGTGTAGAGAACAAATTCTCTATGGAATAGATAATGGTGCCAATGCTTCACAGCCTGCACAACTGCATAAAACTCCACATCGTAAATGTTATAATTTAGTTTTGCACCAAACAATTTCTCACTGAAGTAAGCCACAGGTCTGCCATTCTGACTTAGAACAGCTCCAATGCCAACCATAAAAGCATCTGTATGTAGCTCAAATGGTTGTGAAAAATCTGGCAACACCAAAATTGGTGCAGTAGTTCGGCATTCCTTGATCAATTGGAAGGCCGATTCAGCTTCTTCAGTCCACTCAAACTTACTACCCTTCATGCAATCTGTGATTGGTGCCATGATACTTCTAAAATGAGGGATGAAACGCTTGTAAAAAGAAGTAAGACCATGAAAACTCTGGACTTCAATGATGGTCTTTGGAGTAGGCCATTGCCTTACTACTTCTATTTTAGATTCATTAACCTACAAGCCATCATCTGAAACAACATATCCCAAAAACAAAACTTTAGAAGGCATCAAAACACACTTCTTTGTTGCTGCATAAAATTTCTTCCTACGAAGAACACTCAAAACTTCTCTAATATGCTGCAAGTGATCGTCTGGGTTAGCACTGAAAATTAAAATATCATCAAAGTACACAACTACAAAATTGCCAATGAACGACCTCAACAACTGATTCATCACATGCATAAAAGTGCTTGGGGCATTTGACAATCCAAAGGGCATTACCAACCATTCGTACAACCCCTCACATGTTTTGAAAGTTGTTTTCCATTCATCCCCAGGCCGAATTCAAATATGACTATACCCACTTTTCAAATCTAGTTTGATAAACATAGTTGCACCACTAATCTGATCAAGTAAATCATCTAAACGGGGAATAGGAAATCTGTACCTGACCGTGATCTTATTAATGGCTCTTTTATCTACACATATCCGCCAAAAACCATCTTTCTTGGATACCAATAGGGCTGGAACTGCACAAGGACTCATGTTTTTTTTTATGTGGCCTTTAGCTAAAAGCTCTTCAACTTGCCTACGCAACTCGTCATGTTCTCTGGGGCTCATTCTGTAGTGTGGCCTATTAGGCAGAGCTGCTCCTGGTTCCAAATCAATATGATGTTATATATCATGCAAAGGAGGCAATCCATTGGGCAACTCTTCAGGAAACACATCACTAAATTCAGTAAGTACAAGAACCACCTCTTCTGGAATCAATGCAGACTCTGAAACCTCTTTCCCAATCAGTACAAAAACTATTTCTGCACCCTGTATTTCCTCATCAAATTGTACCAACGACAACAAACTAGTACTGGTCCCTACAGGTGGAGGCTTAACAACTGTTGGCTTATTAGGCACCAACACAATTTTGACACCCTCAAATACAAAACTGTATGTATTAGCCTGCCCATCATGAATCACACTCCTAACATACTGCCATGGCCGCCCTAACAACAAATGGCATGCATCCATAGTGACTACATCACACCACACAGCATCTTTATAACACGCACCGATAAAAAAAGTGACCAGGGCTCGTTTAGAAACTGTTACCTCACCACCCTTTTTAAGCCATGAAAGCTTGTAAGATGTTGGATGCTTTTTAGTCTTGATGTCCAATTTTTTTACTGCCTCCTCAGAAATAAAATTGTCACAGCTGCCCGTATCAATGACAAAATGACAAACCTTGTTTAGAATGGTGCAAGTCGATTAAAAAATATTTTTATGCAACCAGTCATCTTCGTCTGCAGCTTTAGGAGTTAAACAAGACCTACTCACAACTAGGGCAGTACCCACATCTTCCCCTATAAACTCTTCTTCTAATGGCTCATCATCATACATTGACAGCCCTTCAAAATCATTATATTCTTCGTCATAGTCATCATTCTCAGCAAACAATATTTTTTTCCCAGCTTTCTTACATTCAGATTGCCTATGACCCACTTCCCCATATGCAAAACATTTAATACCACTGCTACTACTGGCTCCCATATTAAATTGTTTAGCACCCCCAATAGTCTTAGTTTCATTTTCACCTACACGATTCACAACAGGATTTTTAGCAGTATTATTACTAGTAGGATTAAAAGAATTACCAAAATTGCTTGTTCGACATGCCTTGTTCTCGACCACAAGAGCCCTCTGGTGTGCAGCCAAAACAGAGACAACATCAAACATATTGACGATGTCTTAAATCTGAACCCATAATCCCCCAATATACTGAGCCACCAACTGAATCTTCTGTTTCATGAATCTCATTCCTGGAAATTAATTGGTAAAATTAAGTGGTGTAATCATCCACTGATTTGGTTTCCTGTCTCAGATTCTGTAGTCACTGGTACATTATTCTCTAAAAATTATAAGATAAAAATGTAGCCTGCAAGTGTTTCTTCATCTTCTCCTAGGAGGTCATCTTCAATTTTTCCATCCTCTCAGGTGACAGTTTCGATTGCTGCCACCAGGCCGATGCTCGACCTCGCAATCTGGTTGCTATTAAGGACACACATTTGTTTTTAGGCACTCCTTTAAACTCAAACACCTCCTCCACAGTAGCTAGCCAATCAAGAAATTCCTCAGGTGCAAGGCTACCATGAAACTCAGGAATTTCAGTTCGCATCCCAGTCTCCTAACGCCTCCTATCATTGTTTTCCTCAACAGGTCTATGACGCCTGTGAGGTGCCTCATCAACGTACTCCTCTTCTATACTCATATCGCCCTCATCACTACCACCAAGATGATTTTGCTGAAAATTTTATCGCCCCTGATTGGCCCTATGATGGGTCTCCATCAAGGCTTCTATTATGTCAGTAATTTGCCCTATCATCTATTCAAATTACTCCTTCTTACGCACCACCCTCTGCTCTAGGTCATGCTCATTCCCATCATCAGGACGTTGCTGTTGTTGTTGTGCTCGTCATGGAGGCATGCTCTGATACCAACTGACATAGTGGAAGCCTTCTAAGAGTCTGTTGATTCTAAATGAATACCAAACTAATAGGCATCAAAGTTCATTGATTCAAAAAGAATACCGAAAATTGGAAGAAATAACTTTCAAACATAATGGTTATTTTTAATTCAAATCAAAACTTTCTCAACCTTAAGGTTTACATAACTATATATAGAAAATAACTTTCAGAAAACCCTAAAATATAATATGGTAATTTATTCCCAAAAGAAAACAAATCACTAGATTTACATAAATAAGAAAATAAATCAAAACTAACTTAATAGAGAAACAAATCAAAACTAATATAATACCTTAAATAATGCCTAAAAATAAGTTTCATATTAAAAGTAATTAAGGAAAATAAAAATATCAAAAATATACAAATATTAATATGGAAAACACCAAATCTTGTTGATCTCTATCATCACTGACGTAGCGGAAGCCTTCTAAGAGTCTGTTGATTCTAAATGAATATCAGACTAATAGGCATCAAAGTTCATTGATTCAAAAAAGAATACCGAAAATTGGAAGAAACAACTTTCAAACAGAAAGGTTATTTTTAATTCAAATCAAAACTCCCTTAACCCTAAGATTTACATAACTATATATAGGAAATAACTTTCAAAAAATCCTAAAATATAATATGGTAATTTATTCCCAAAAGGAAACAAATCACCAGATTTACATAAATAAGAAAATAAATTAAAACTAACTTAAATAGAGAAACAAATCAAAATTAATATAATACCTTAAATAACGCCTAAAAATAAGTTGCATATTAAAAGTAATTAAGGAAAATAAAAATACCAAAAATATACAAATACAAATATGGAAAACACCAAATCCTATTGATCTCCATCACCTATTTTACATATGGATTTGACAAAGTTGCCTCTCCGACAGGGTAGTGGGTACATATTATCGGTAATGTGTATATTGGTTATTGATACCCTAGCTAGGAAGGGACTTATTCTAGCCGTGAGGTCTGGCCTGCCTTACGTAAATAATATGAAATTGACATGAGATTGATATGTGATTGACTATGTGACTACACATAGTCTACGTGTTTCATGGCCCTTTATCTGTCTTATCTACATGATATGAGTATTGTTTACCTATTCATTAGTTCCAAGCTTATATCTTATTGCTTACCATTAATGGCCATTCTTTTATCGATTTAATTGTTATCTATTTCAAACTCCCAAAGATATTTGGTGTGCAAATCAATTAACCTTGACATGTAAATTGGATATATTGATATTCTTCATCGTAATTATTGATACTTGACTACCATTGATACCTTTTATTATCATAAGCTTATATCACCTGTTTAATCATGTATCATGCTCACTGAGTATTTTTATACTCACCCTATTAGAGTTTATAATTTTTACAGGAATGAGATAGTGAAGGTTGATTCCAAGTCAATTTCTTCTCCAACTTGGAATGTCAAGTTCATCGAGGTAGAATTTTATTTTCTAAAAGTCAAAAGTGTCAACTCATAGAGCTCCATGGTACTGAATGTAATTAGATGATTGTATACTATAATAATGTATAAACATTAAAATAATTGACAATTTAGTGGCATAAAAAAATTATAATGTGTAATGTATAATGATTGATAATGATAATGACAGTGAAGTGATAGAGACAGTGATACAGAAAATGCAAAAATAATATTTATATGTCTTAAAAGAGATTTAGAAGTGCTATGTATGATTATTGATTTGTGAAGTTGAGGGTATAAGGATGGAAAATTATTGGGAGTATAAAAATAATTTTTATGCAGGCTATGAAATTCTTAAGAGACCTAATTTTGGGTCTGGAATAGCATTAAAATTACAAAGAAAACTCTAGTAAAATTTCTATAAAATTTATAAGTAATAAATGGAATTTAAGCATTGATGAATGAATTAAAAATTGATTGAATGATTGATAATTGGATTGTTCATGGGTTCTACGGGTTTTCGGTGACCTTAAATCTACCCGTGCCCTAGGACCGTCGCGGCCCAAAAGTGGGTCATAACAGAGATGGTATCAGAGCTAAAAGTTTAGAATATGTGTCATAAGTATCAACGAATTAATAAGTGTACCATGGAGCATAGGATTCTATCTCGTCATTTGAAGTTATCTGTTAACATAGTTATCAGCGTTATCCGTTATGATTTTCATCTTTTAATTATATATATATAGAAAGAAGTGGTTATTGAGAATTGATAAAAGTGATAGTAAATTGAAAGTGAATGAGAATTGAAAATGAAGATTGAAGCAGTATATGATCAATTGATATTGATTATATTAGAATCAATTTTAAATATGTGTTATAAGTAATAGCGTAATAAGAATAATGTTATTGTAAGTGATTGGATGATGGAATGTGTGCACTAATGATGAGTAAGTATGATAGAGGATTCCAAATAATAGAGAATATGGAGATATTAAGGCATAGAATAGTGAAAAGTTAAAAATATGATTGTATTGAAAGAATAAATACATGTTATAGCAATTAAGTAAAATGAGAAGTAAATGATATACTAATAGTTCCTATAATGGTATACAAAACTGATTATTGAGATTCAAACTTAAGTAAATAAATATTAAACTATTGTTTATTGAAATTTAGGGAATATGCTCATGGAAAAAGAGTTAATGGTCAAAATGATAAGTACAAAAATAAAAGATTAATATAATGATATTGATAAGGTAATTGAAAATATTAAGGTATAGTACATTAAAAGTCTAAGTACTGTATTATCAAATGTCTATAGATTATATATCGTATACTGATAAGAAATGATATGAGAATTATGGAATAACGCAAATGATAAGAAGACTATGGAATTTGACACATTAATCTAACTAAGATGATAAGTGATATAGAGAAAATATTTACAAAGATAATTGGAGACTATTTGAGGTACGTATATCGATGTTTATAGTATTAGATGAGAAAATTCGAGGACAAATTTTATTGAAGGGGGGTAGAGTGTAAAACCCCAATAAACAGAATAGTAGATAATGAGATAGAATAATAGATAATACATGGATATAGTGAATTACAGTGATTGATGAAGCATTAATTGAGGTATGAATAGGCTCAATTGATTATTGAAATATACAGATAATGATAGAGAGTAATATTCAAGAATTTTTGAGACTCAACCTGACCACTTTTGAGACTCAACCTGGCCACTTTTGAGACACTGTCCCGGATAATGCCGGTGTTAATTACACTATCGAAAAAATAGCAGTCCGACTAATTTAAGAATTTCTAACCCATACTTGGGGGAATTAAATAAGTTAATTTTATGTGAAATTATGGTAAAAAGAAAGAGTTGAAAAATATTTTGGAACACTGAAAATAAGAGTAATAGCAAAATTATAAATAAAGGCAACTTTTAAGGCAATTTTAGAAATTCACTGTCTGGGATCCAGAAATGACTCAGAACTATTTTTAAATGATAGAACAACTTAAAATAAGTATTTCACTCCCCACACTTGAGGTTGAATCTAAACAGAATAAACAAAATAAATTACAGAAAGTTTTGGGGTCAAAATATAAATAAGAAAAATTATGGGCAAAAGTGCAATAATTGAAAGATGTGGGACCCACCAATTGAATCAAAACAAAAATTCTAGAAGAGAAAAAGTGGTGGCCGGCCAAGCTATTGAAATCAAAGGATAAATGTTTGTAGATTTTTTTAGTTTATTCCATATAAAGTTTACAAGTGGACAATCTAGAATTTTCTATTCTATGTTGCCATCAATTATTCCTAATGACTTTTATCAATAAAAAGGATGAAGAATGGTAGTTATTTTGTTCTTCTAAACCGAATCACATATAGAAGAAAATCAACAAAAATATTTTCCTAACCTTTCCAAAGAATTCAACCAAAAATAGCTAGAGAAGTGAAGAAGGAAGAAGAGTGATGAAGAAAGATGGAAGGAAACTTGTATTCAAGCAATTCGATGGAGAAAAGAAAGGATGAAATTCAAGTATTCAAATCAATATAAGATTTATAAATTCAGTTATTTGATTGAATTTAAGAGTTTTATAGCTTAATTAAGTAAATAATTGAGCTAATTGACCTAAAAGTGTAAAGAATGAATTAGGGTTTATATAGTTTCTGAATTCTATTTTGAGGCAGTATATTTTAGCTAATATTCTAAAATTTTAATGACTGAATTTGAGGATTATTAAAACATAAAAATTGTAGATAAATATGTTAATTAGATATCTATAAAAGTAATTTGTAAAATTCAAAGTGAAGAAAGAATTATTAGGTAAAAACTATGACTGACCTGGAATTAGGTTTTCTAGAAAATACTACTGTTTTTTTATTGTACATAATGATAGAGACAGAATTAGAAGAAGTGTTAAACATAAAAAGTGTTCATTTATGTATTATATATAAACATGTAAAATTATTGTTCAATTGAATTTTTTGTTTATGAGATATTAGGTTATAAGTATAGACTGCCCGGAATGACTGTTTAACAAAACATAGGTTACAGAATTATATTAATATAAGGACCTTAAAATTTGAATTAGAGAAAGTATTAAACATGAAAGATGTTCATTTATGTGTTATATAAATGACTGTAAAATGGTTTTATAATTTGATAAGCATAGAATTAATTATAGGTATGGAAACTAGGTATATCTGGACAAAGGTTTCAGGATAATAGTTTAAATTTGAAAATTCACTAATAATTGTTCAGTGATCCAAAAATTCTGAAATTTGGATATATTATAATTTTATGTGTTTATTTTCAATAGAGAAAGAATTATAGAAATTGGTTAAGTATTGTTTGAGTTATTAGCAAAAGAATAGTATCCGCCAGAATAAGATTGTAGGCAGAATGCAGGCAGCAGGGCTCATTGTAAGTCTAAGTTTAAATTAACACTTTAAATTGTGTAGTAATGGAAATAAGGTGAATTTTGGATATGTTAAAGATTAATATGTTTAGTTTAATTAATAATAAGAATAAAAGCAATTGGATAATAGTAGAGAGAGATATGAGTAATAGAATACAGGCTGCCAGTAAAGAATTTTGCACAGAAAAATCCTAGTAACTTAGAAATTTGAGGAATTTTCTTTAATATAAGTATAAGTAATATAATTTTATGTTAAATAGTATCTAAATAGAAATTAATTGGATATATAGAGTTGAGAATAAATATGAGACGTGATGTGTACCAAAAGAGATAAGGCAAAGAATCAAGGATAAAGGAAAAGAGAAATGTACAAGTTATAAGCTAAGGTGAGTAATGTATACATTATTATACATACCTATGTTTTGATTTGTTGACCCAATGAACATGATTATTTCTTGGTTAGTGCCACATTGCTATTGTTAATCATCGTTTGATCATTCTTATAATTGAAATCACCAAATCCATTGATTGTTATTGATTTTGAAATGCCTATTGTACTTGATTGACTATGTACCCAAATTGCTCCTAAAAATATGCACACCAAATGTTTAGCCACATTCTATGATATTTATTGTTAATTGTTACCTTTGTATCAAGTAAAGAAAACGATACATGATTCATGAAATGTATTGACATTGATTAACAAGTAAGTCCCTATATACCGATCGAAAGCCATTGTACTATAATGTTCCTAATGAATACTTGATATTGTTATTGTTTTCCATTGACCTATTGACACAACAAAATATCAATGGAAAATGAAATCCTATTATAATTCGTTGATTTGTGCATGAATACTGAAAACTAATCTTCTATAACCTGTTGATTTTAGAAATACCAGGAAATAGGCATCAATTTCGTTGATTTCTAAGGAATACCGAAACTAGAAGAAAAGGATTTTATTCAACTATTCATCAACTCTGCTTTTACAAGGAAAAATGCAGATATTTATATGCTAAAAAGAAATGTAAAACCCTAATGGGCTAAAAGGCTACGGCCCAAACAAAACAAAACAAAACAGTTCACAAAATAAGCAAAAATGCGTACAAAACTTCAAAGGCTCTGTTTGTGAGCTAAACAGATGAATTTGGGGTCAAAATCCTTGAGCATTATTCTAGATCTCTAAATGAGCTTCGAAACGAATACTTATAAGCCTCGTGATTTATCCTGCATTGAAAGTTATAGCTTTTCAAAGGTGACATACGTGAAAGGCCTTATCTCGCTTCTCCAAAAACTGCTAGCCCGCATCATTCTCCCCTGGGTAGAAAAAATTCACCCTCGAATTGGTAGCTACATCATCATTAGATGAATCACCATGAAAAGGTATCAAATGTTTGACGTTAAACACATCTATTGTGCGAATGTGACTAGGCAGCTTGAGTCGATATGCATTAGGATTAATCTTTTCAATAATTTCCACAGGACCAATCTTCTTAGCAGATAACTTATTGTAGTCCCCAACTAAAAATTGCTTTTTGGTTAGAATGGCCCAGACAAAATCTCCCACCTCAAACTTTGTATGTCTGCATTTCTTATCTGCATGTTGCTTGTACTTAGAATTTGTTGCATTGAGATTATCATAAACTGTCTTGTGAACCTCCTGTAACTCATGCAAAAAATCTATGGCTTTCCCATTGAGGTTGGTATTGCTTGGCAAGAGCATCAAATCTAGTGGTCCATGGGGCTGGGCAGAATAAACCACTTGAAATGGATTGAACTCAGTACTACGATTGACAACATGGTTATGAGCAAATTCTGCCTGGCATAGCTTTTGATCCTACCTTAAAAATGTTCTCCAACCAAATACCGCAATAAATTTCTAAAGGATCTATTGACAACTTTGGTCTGCCCATCTGTTTGAGGGTGATAAGCACTACTGAAATTGAGCTGTGTGTTTACCATCTTCCATAAGCTATGCCAAAAATGGCTAAGGAACTGTGTATCCCTATCAAAAACAATTGTTGTAGGCAACCCATGTAGACGGTGCACTTCTCTAAAGAACAGTTGGGCAATATGAACAGCATCTGTAGTCTTCTTACATGGAATAAAATGAACCATCTTAGAAAAACGATCAACAACAACAAAGATGGAATCATTAACTTGCTGGATTCGAGGCAATCCCAATACAAAATCCATGCTAATGTCAATCCAAGGCTGTAAAGGTACTGGAAGTGGCATATATAAGCCTGCATTAGTAGCAGCCCCTTTTGAGACTTGGCAAACCCTGCACCTCTGCATATATTTCTCCACCTCCTTGAGAATTCTAGGCCAATAATAGGAAGCCTGAACCAGCTGCAATGTTCTGTCCCTACCAACATGCCCTTCCCCATGCAGTTCTTGAATTATTTGCAATCGCAAGCTTCAGTCAGGAATACATAGTTGATTGCCCTTGAACAGAAATCCATTATGTAATAGGAAATCTGTTTTCTTCCCAGCATGCATATCTTGTAAAATTGCAGAAAAATAAGGGTCAGTTTCAAGTAAGTTATAGAAAGAGTCAAGACCAGGAACTTGAACTCTCATGGAAACCAGCAAATTGGTTCTGCGACTCAAGGCATCAACTCTTCTATGGTTATTTGGTGGGAATTTTAATGAAATCCTTTTTCATGAGGAAAAATTAGGAGGAACCATGAAGTATTCATAAAAGATAGCAAGATTTTAATTTTGATGGTTTAGGTTTCAAAGGTTTTAAATTCACATGGAGTAATGGAAAAGGAGGGGAAGAAAGCATTCAAGAAGGCTAGAAAAATTTATGGCAACAAGCAAATGAGTGTTTAAATTTCTATGGTATTTTATAGAGAACCTTTTAAGGCAAGGTTCTAGTCATTGTCCCATATTTCTTAGCTAGGAGAAAGACAAGCATAATAGAAAGGGTCAGACCACGATATCTTGCTTTGGACAAATATGACTTAGAGAACCATTTTGCAAGCAAATAATGGAGAATTCTTGGACCATGGCAGTTTATTCACAATCAGATGACTAGGTGGAATCTAGAATTGATAGCTATGGTCAAGCCTTGAAGGAGTGGGAATAGTCCCACTTTGGTATGGTTTTAAGAGAACTGCTGGCATGTAAGAAACAATTAGCAAATCTTCTTAAGAGTTATCTTTTTGATATTATCTATCACACTCAATCTATTTTTGTTCCTAATAGACTAATTATTGATAATGCTTTAGTTGCATTTGAATTATTTCACTATATGAAGAAAAAATCCATAGGAAAAAAGGTTATTTTGAACTTAAACTTGATATGAGTAAGGTATATGATAAGGTAGAGTGGTATTTTATCAAATAACTAATGGGTAAATTGGGTTTTGATAATAGATGGATCAGTCTTATTATGAGATGTAATTCATCTTCTCTTATTTAACGGGAGTTCGCAAGAGGAATTCTATCAAAATAGGGGTCTATGTGAGGGAGACCTTTTATCTCTTCATCTATTCTTGTTATGTGCAGAGGCTTTTTCTTCTCTTATTTAAGCAGCTAAGAGGGATGTCTAGCTACATGGAATTAAAATTTTATAGGTGAAGTCCACAAATTTCACATCTTTTTTTCACAAATGATAGTATCATCTTTAGAAGGGTCAGTAGAGATGAAACATCATGTGTCCGATCTATTTTATAGAAATATGAGTGTCAAGACCCATTTTCGGATCGCGACGGTCCTAGGGTACGGGAGATGCCATAGGCGACCGGCACCCATAGAACCCATCATCACATCTATACAATCTTATACCATACATATCATTATATAATCACATAATTATATAAATACTATTCATTATGTTACTCTGTCATTCATTCTGCTGCTTTTTGTAATTACCATAATCTTATACATTTATACTCCAAAATATCCATACATACATGTTCATAAACAAACTATACCATACATAACCCATGGAGCAGCTAAGATATGAACACACAAAATAATAAAGTGTTACATGATTACACTGATATAAAAACCACAAAATCCATAGAGAGTCAAAATGTTAGGATATCTGCCTCCTACTCTGTACCTGGAGAGGGAAACAGTGAGAGGATGAGTATATATGATACTCAGTGAATCCAATATGCATCGACCAATAAATAGATAATGGAATATCAATAAGCAATAGGCAAATAAAGTAAATAAATCAATCTGCTCAAAATCTCTAGATACAGAATCAAGTACAGAATATGACTGTAAGTCAACAATTACATCAATGGAGAATATATCTCATAGATAAGATAGATAATGACAGATATAGAGCCATGAAATGCATAGAAATGTGTCAAGCACAAATCAATCTCATATCAATAAACATAAGACGGATCATGTCTTATGACTAGGACTGATATCCCTTTCCAGTTAGGTCATAATAACAATACATTGTGCACAATGCCGACAGTATGTACTCACCACCCCGTCAGGACGGTAGCTCTATCAAATCACATCAGAATCAATAGAATTAATAAACACATCAATAGATACCATTTCACAATAATGCCATCACTAAGTATCAATAACTCATCATCAATCAATTCAATGAGCAATAGAATCAATAGGATATCAATAATAATTAATTATACAGTGACCAAAGGTCTAGCAACCAACAATGGGATCAAACATAAGTTGGTCATTTACGGACAAAAATTTAACGAAATTGGTGACGATGGCATTCAAATGGTTGGCCTATGGATTTTTGAGCTAGGCATTTTATCGAACACATTGTGTGCAACAATGAAATACTATTTTGGCAAGGTTTTGGTGCAATATTGCATTGCCCTAAATATCAATAACAACACACATTGTAAGCAATTCCATAGGCATTATATGCACATCAATAAATATCATTAAATGGATCAAATTGGTATGAAAAAGCCATAGGAAAAATAAGAATAATTCAAATTAAAAATAGTCAATTAGGGTTCGGCCACTTTAAGGTTTTTGCATATGAATTTCAATTGACATTTTAACACTTTAGGCATAACATATGATGTATAAAAGACTCACCTAACACTCAAATGAGCTAGCAAAATTGATTTGCCACCAATTCCTTCAAATTCCTCAAAGTAGGCAAAATGTGCAATTTTCTTCAATTGAATTTTCTACAACAATTCAACCATAGAATATTCATGAATTAACTTCCAATTAACTTATTCTACACTCAAATTACACATACTAATCCAATTTCATAAAATCAAATCATCTCTTATAACTTAGGTTTAGGGTTTGAAAATTGGGCAAAAATGCTATATGCATCAATTGATGCAATTAAACATATTACCCAATCTAACTAACATCTAGTAACCCTAAATCAAATATAAAATCAAACAAAACATCAATTTACCTCAACATGATGCTTTGGCCCAAAATTTCAAGTGCTTTGTTCTTGAAAATTTTTTATTCTCCAAGGTTGCAAATGGATAGAGGATGGAAGATTCAAGGTTTGAATCAAGTTTCCATGGTTTTTCCTTAACAAATTTGAAGAAAAATCAATGGAAATGGAGGGAGAGAATTTAGGACAAGGAAGAACAAAGTGAAGAACAAAAAAATTCTAAATGTGGCTTATATAGTAAGTCACATTTGAAAAATTTCACTTTGGTCCTTAAACTTTCCTTAAATTGTGCTTTTGCCACATTTTCCTTCTGTAATTTATTTTGTCAATTTCGTCGAGATTTGGATTTCAAAGTGAATATTCAAACATCTTATTTTTATTAATAGTTTATAATAAAAATAGTTTCAGAGCCATTCTAAAACTTAGACAGTCCAAATTCTACTATACCCCTAAAGTTCCATTTATTTACGATTTTGCCATTGCTTACTGTTTCAGTGTTCCTAAACTTTTTCACCTCTTTCTGTTTACTGTATTTACACATGCATACACATAATCATTTACCCCTTAGTCAGAATCATAAATCCATCTGTCGACTGGACTACTATTTTTGCGGCAGCGATATTAACATCGACAATTTTCGAAAATGTTTATTGTTTTCATTCTAACTGAATTTTTAAAATTATCTTTAGTCATTTTAATAATTTCAAACCACATACTGAGAACTTTAATCATAAAAACACAGTAAGCTTTTCTAGGGTATTACATTCTACTCTCATTCAAATAAATTCGTCCTCGAATTAAAAATACATATATATACATCAATGTTGGAACATGAATGGATACTAGTCCTTTATGTCCTGCTCGCTTTCCTTTTGCACTCTTCCATCAAATGATTCCTCCATAGCACTTTAACCATTGGGATTTCTTTGTTTCTTAGTTGCCTGACTTGTCTATCCATAATTTCTACTGGTAGCTCCTCAGATGACAAGTCTTCATTAATCCTAATATCCTGTACCTCCAATATATGCGATGGATCAGATACATATTTTCTCAGCATAGAAATATGGAACACTGGATGAATATGGCTCAAATTTGGTGTAAGAGCCAATCTGTAAGCTACATTGCCAATCTTATCAAGTATCTCAAATGGGCCTACAAATCTTGGTGACAGCTTTCCTTTCTTCCCAAATCTCATGACACCTCTCATTGGTGAGATTTTAAGAAAGATCTGGTCACCAACTACAAAATGCACATCCTTCCGCTTTGAATCAGCATAACTCTTCTGTCTGCCGAAAGTGGTCTTCATCCGATCTCTAATGATAGGCACCTTTTCCACTATTTTATTTATCAACTCTGGTCCCTCTAAATGTTTCTCACTCGGTTCCACCTAACATATCGGAGATCTGCATTTCCTACCATACAGTGCTTCATATAGAGCCATTCCAATAGAAGAATGGTAACTGTTGTTATAGGAAAATTCAATCAGTGGCAAATACTTATCCCAGTTACCTTTAAAATCCAGAACACATAATCTCAACATATCCTCCAAAGTCTGGATGATCCTCTTTGACTGTCCATCGGTCTGTGGATGGAAAGCTATACTGAACCTTAACAGGGTTCCCACAGCTTCCTAGAACTTCTGCCAAAATCGAGAGGTAAACTGCATACCCCTATCAGATATGATAATCACTGGCACTCCATGAAGCCATACAATCTAGTCCACATACAACTGTGCATATTGAGTTGCAAAGTAAGTAGTTTTGACTTCAAAGAAATGAGCAGACTTTGTCAATCGATCTACAATAACCCATATAGAGTCATAACCCCATGTAGTTCTTGGTAAACTGACTATAAAATCCACAGTAATCTACTCCCATTTCCATTCTGGCAACTCAATCTCCTGAAGCAATCCAGACGGCTTCTAATGCTCAAACTTAACCTGCTGACAGGCTAAACATATAGAAACAAACTGAACCACATCCCTCTTCATACCAAACCACCAATACACATCTCTCAGATTATGGTACATCTTGGTAATTCCATGATGTACACTATATGATGAATAATGAGCCTCTCTCATAATTTAATCTCCTAGGCCATCAATGTCGGGTACATATATCCGCTTCCCACATTTCAATACCTCATTCTCTACTGTGAACTCTCTTCCTTACCATTATGTATGTCTCTCTTCAGCTTCAATAGATATGTATCCCTATCCTATGCCACCTTAATATCATCAATCAATAGTGGCTTAATCGAAAATTGGGCTATCAGAGCCTGGTTTCGATCCAGGGATCCCAAATCCAACTCTATACCCATATCAGCTAACTCTTACATCTCACGGATCAATGGTCTCCTGACAAATGAGATGTGAGCTAGATTGCCCATAGATTTTCGGCTCAGTGCATCAGGTACTACATTAGCTTTGCCCGAATGGTAAAGGATTTCACAATCATAATCCTTAAGTAATTCAACCCATCTGTATTGTTGGAGGTCCAGTTCCTTCTGCTGAAGTATATACTGCAAACTCTTATGGTCAGTATAAATCTTGCATTTAGACCCATACAAATAATGCATCTAGATCTTCAATGCAAACACTACAACTGCCATCTCTAAATCATGTGTCGGATAGTTCACTGCATGCTTCTTCAACTATCAAGAAGCATAAGCAATCACACTCCGAAGCTGCATCAAAACACACCCCAATCCAATTCGGGGAAGCATTATAGTACACTGTAAACTTCTCATCCTCTGATGACAATGTTAACACTGGAGCACTTGCGAGGCAAGACTTTAAAGCCTGAAAACTACTCTCACATTCATCATTCCACAGATATCTCTCCTGCTTCTGAGTTAACTTAGTCAACGGAGTAGCAATTCTGAAGAAATCCTTCACAAATCTTTTGTAGTATCTTGCCATACCAAAGAAACTATGGATCTCTGAAACACTAGAAGACTGAGGCTAATTTGCAACTGCTTCAACCTTCTAAGGATCTACCATAATGCCATCCTTTCAAACCATATGACTAAGAAAACACACTTCAGTTATCCAGAACTGGCATTTAGATAACTTAGCATATAGCTGATGCTCTCGAAGTGTCTGCAATTCAATCCTCAGATGCTCTGTATGCTCCTCCTCACTCTTGGAATAGATAAGAATGTCATTAATGAACACTATGACAAACTTATCCAAGAATGTCTTAAATACTTTGTTCATCAAATCCATAAATGCAATAGGTGTATTAGTCAACCCAAATGGCAACACTAGAAACTCATAATGTCCATACCGGGTCCTAAAAGTAGTCTTGGGTACATCACCCTTCTTGATTCTCAATTGGTGATACCCAGATCTCAAATCAATCTAAGAGAAATGATTGGCACCCTGCAACTGATCAAATAGATCATCAATCCGTGGCAACAGATATCTATTCTTCACTGTTAACTTATTCAGTTGCCTATAATTAATGCACATTCTCAGAGCGCCATCCTTCTTTTTCACAAATAGCACTGGAACAGCCCACGGAGAATTGCTCGCTCTAATAAATCCTCTATCCAATAACTCCTACAATTTTACCTTTAATTCTTTCAATTCTGCTGGTACCATTTTGTATGGAGGAATGGATATCGGATCGGTGCCTGAATACACCTCAATCTCAAACTCTATCTCCCTATCTGGGGGTAATCCTGGCAATTCTTCAGGGAAGACATCAAAGAATTCCTAAACCATTGATATCTGATTAATATCTATAGAAATCTTCTACACATCAATCACATGGGCTAGGTATGCTAAACAACCTTTCCCTATCATCCTTCTAGCCTGGATAGCAGAAACAAAACTAATTCAAAACTCTCGTCAATGACCCACGAATTCAAATTCAAGCTGCCCCTCAGGCTGGAATTTAACCCTCTTTCTATAACAATCAATAATTGCTCAATGTGTCATTAGCCAATCTATACCAAGGATCACATCAAGCTCTAACACATGTAGTTCAATCAAATCAGCACACAGAATGTTATCATCTATCTCAATCACACAAGCAGGGTAATAATAATCCACTTCTATACTCTTTCCCATAGGTGTAGCTATCACTAGAGGCATATTCAATAACTGTCTATCTTTATTTAACATAGGTGTAAACTGAGGTGAAACAAATGAATATGTAGCACCAGAGTCAAATAAAGCATCAACAATCTCATTCTATATTAAAATAGTATCTATAACCACATTGCCAGATCCATATGCCTCCTGAGCGTTCACTGCAAAAACTCGCCCCTGGCCTCTATCTGCTGGGACTTGACTACTGTTCGATGCCTATCCTCTGCCTCTGCCCCTACCAAGAGCCTTTCTAGAAACATTCTAACTCATCTGAACAATAGGCTGAGAAATTGTAGCAGATGGTTGTTGATCACCCCATAAGGGACATCTGCTAATAAAATGACCATGTTGCCCATATTTTAGGCAGGCACCTGACTGTCGTCAATATTCCCCTCCATGCCTTCTACTACAAAAATCACAAGTACGCACAATGGGCATCTGTGTAGCAGGTCTAGATGAACCCTGAGAATAAACAGGTGCATACTGCACCAAAGGTCCTCTACTCTGTGTCCTACTCCTCTGATTGTTAGACGGAGGTCTCTGATCAAACCTAGGCACTGGCTCAATCTGTATAGGATGGGAGCTGCTCTCCCCTCTCCTACCCTATGATTCAGGTCCTCCCTTCCTCTTTTAATCCCTCGTCTCTCTCTCTGACTTGTATTTCTCTTCCATCTGATTAGCTTTATCAATAATGGTAGTCAGAGATGTGAACTCAGTAACTAGAAGGGCATAATGCAATGAGGTATGTAGACCCCTCCTAAACTGGCTAATCAAATCTGCCTTAGAAGAAGCAATTTGTGTAACATACCTACTCAATCTGACAAACTCCTTGGCATATTCCTCAACTTACCTACTGCCCTGCTCAAGCTACTCAAACTGTATCAAATTATGGGTCTTCACCCCTTCTATCAAGAACTCATCAATCATTCCCTGTCTAAACTCAGCCTAAGTAGGAGAATGATCACCATACAATTTGGGCTCCATCCTATGAGAAAACCATGTCCAGGCTTTCCCCTTTAGCAATAAACCCACTAGCTCAATTACTCTAATATCAGAACAAGGTAGTCTCCTAACTACCTTCTCAACCTGCTCAAGAAAATCATTCGGCTCATCCCCTCTATCACCTCTGAACTCTGGCAAGTTTAGCTTCAAAAAGCTAAACATAGAAACTCCGCCCTCATCAATAACTCGGTGGGCTCCCTGTACAATAGGCTCTCCAAGAACCACAGCTGGCTAAACAGGAGCTAGAGCAACAGATACTGCAGCAGGTGCAACAGAGGGTGGCATTGCTGTCGGCATTGAAAGTGGCGATACATTCTGTCGTTCCTACCTTAAATCTACTAGTTCCCTACGCAGATCCATCATTCCCCTCATCATCTCTATCCTCCAAGGATCATAACTCCTCTCTGTATCCTCTGTAGTCCGTCAGAATCTAGATGATCCCTCTGAACTAGAAAATTCTCTGACCAGAGACTCATTAGAGGCTACCTCTGCCTCTCTAGTTTCCCTATCTCTATCATCAGACATTTCTATAAACTATCAGAAAATAGAACAATATACTAAGTACATTACAAAAACACAGAATACACGTACATACTTGATGAATACAACAAAAGACTATATAGGAATTCCTATGCTCTATGATTCACTTAACTCTGCCCATACAATACTTAGTTACTATTCCTCTACAACTTAGTTACTATTCATCCATAACCTATGCTCTAATATCTATAACCCAGAGCTCTGATACCACCTCTGTCACGACCCATTTTCGGATCGCGACAATCCTAGGGTGCTGGAGATGCCAGAGGCGACTGGCTCCCATAGAACCCATCATCACATCTATACAATCTCATACCATACATATCATTATATAATCACATAATCATATAAGCACTATTCATTTTGTTACTCTATCATTCATTATGCTACTTTCTATAAATTACGATAATCTTATACATTTATACTCCAAAATATCCATACATGCATGTTCATAAGCAAACTATACCATACATAACCCATGGAGCAGCTAGGATATGAACATATAAAATAATATAGTGTTAAATAATTACACTGATATAAAAACTGCAGAATC
>CANXYC010323424.1:0-41946 GCA_948193065.1 Aleurites moluccanus | reverse complement strand
ATAAATATATATATATATATATATATATATATATATATATATATATATATATATATATATATATATATATATATAGATATATATATAAGAGCTATCACTATTGCATTAGATTTAGAAATATGATGTATGTTTATGTCATATTATATGATGTTGATGATATGTAGGTATGTGGTTGCGATGGAGAATAGGATGATATGAAATCCAACTGTACTAACACAGAAAACATTAATGATATGATATGATATGATGATGATGTTATTACAGGGATTGTTTGATTAGAGAATGATGTCACCGTGGCCCCTGGACATGGATAGGGATGTCTGGTTTGAGTTGATCTCACCATAGCCCAATAGTTAGATTTTAAGAGAGCAAAGGGAGGGAGTCGATTCCCCATTTATGATAAATAAAAATATATATGGGGTTGAATTTCACAGACATTTTTTATCATGGATGTTATGTATTTTTATGAATAATTATATGTAATGTGATACTTCATGTAAATTAATAAATGACCTGCATGTTAAATTAATTTATATCAGCTCATTGAGTCAAACGCCCATCCATGTTCATATATTTTTTCAAGTTCTAGGTCAAGTTTAAAAAGATTAAGTTTTTAAATTGGTATTTCTTGCCTTTTATTCCTCAGACAGGGAAGTTATTTTATTTTTGTTATGTAATTATTTCATATTCATTGTATTAAATTCTCTAGAGCTCTGCATTGTTATATTCAGTGTTAGATTTGTGGTTGTAATTCTATCGTTACTCCGTTAAGCAGAAATCTTTAGTTGATTTTAAGTGTATGATGTCAGTACTAAGTGGCTAAATAATGATATTAAATTATTAAGATTAAGTTTGACAGACTTACGATGGGTTCCAAACCAAAAGCCTTATGCTTTTCCATTCCCTAGTGTCGGTTACATGCCCAATAGGATGGGGTCGTGATAAAATTGGTGGAGAAAAATGATGTAAGACCTATCATTTTTGGGAATTTCCACCACCCTAGAATGACCTAGAATTCTCTCCCCAGGTTTGGGAATCCTAAAGGTCCAAGCAAGAGAACTCTCTAAATTGGCCACGTAAGCACCCAATCCTTTTTTACAGTGGTGGATTTCACATAAACCCATTTCTCACCTAGGGTGGCCATCAAAGGAGCAAAAGAAATTCTTGGTACCATTTTAGAGAGATGGAAAAAGAACTTAGGGAAATTAAAGAAATGAAAGAAGTTGAGGAAGTTGCAGAAACTCAGAAAAAGCAAGAATTGAATAGTAAGACAGAGAGTTCTGAAAGCGTAAAGAAGAGAAGTTTGTAACGGACAACATTGGAAAATTAAAAGGCACAACTATTACTCTCCCGAATAGAAGCGTTGGTCATAAATATAATAATTACCTAATAACTTAGAGCAATTATTCCCCTTGGAAAGTGTAAACAGCTGATAGTTGTTAAGGACTTAAAGTGCTTTCAAAAAGATGTGACTCTTCGAAACCAAGCCTAAGGGACTCGACATAATGACTATTCCTCTTCTCGGAATCAAACATTTGATAAGCCTTAAATGTTTCTCGCCATATTGTCCTTGGTTCACCGGAGAAAAAATATTGAAGTGTTTGTTGAGGGACAAGTTTAAAAATACCTCCTGAAGCTGAGCCATGTCCTTGCCCATCTGGGGGTAAACATATGAATTTGTTGAAGTCACAGTCATACTTTCTTATAACTTCCTCGATAGTCAATTACAGTGAAGTAGGGGGCTACTGATAGGGAATTAAATTAGATCCAAAAATTAAGTCCAAAATGATATATCTGGCTCATCACAAGAAATTTTATAATATTAATTTTAAATTGTATTAGACTATATAATATAATAAAAAAAAATTAATTTATTCATAAAATAGTTTTTTATGTGATATTAAAATTATTTTTAAAATTATAAATTATTAAATTTTAATTTCAATCAAAATTAAATTAAAATAAAATATAAAGCTATATTCTCCCTAAACAGCCGAATTATAGGCGATTTATACCTTTATGATATTTATAAAAATAAATAAAATTTCTCCACTCTTTTAAGTATATATAAAAAATAGAAGTTTAATATATATAATTCAATTCATAAAATGATTGACTTTTCATTATTGTTTTTTGTGAGTGCAACATGCATGAAAAGGAAGTGCATTTACAAAGGTAATGAATGAGCCAAGTTTCTGGATAACACAGATCATTCCATTTTCAAAGATAACAGAGGTGGGTGTCAAAGTATTGGAGATATGGCCCTCCACTTTTTTACTTATGCAAGCATTAAAAGATACCTAATGGAGAGAGGGTTAGAACTAAAATTTTGAATATAGAAAGTCAAATTAAAAAGCACTAAATTTTAATATATCACATTATAATTTCCCATATATAAGTATGTTTTATGTCCTCATATATATAAGTATAGAAAAGCAAATTAATTATTTTTTAAAAGAAAAAAAAATTAAATAATTTCTTAGAGGGGCATTATAGTCAAACAAAAAACAAGAGGTAATCAAGAAGAAGTGAAACAAAAATTGCAGTATATGGTTGCGAATTTGCACCTGCAAAGCTGTTTATTTTAGCTAAAACAACAACTTCATGTACGGGCTTTTGGCAAAACAAGGGAAGAAAAGAAAAGAAAAATAATGAGTTCATGTGAAAATTAAGAAAAGACTAATATGAAAATTAAATATATATATATATATATAGATTTTATTTTTAATCTTGAGGGCTGTGATTTTGTGGAATTATATTTAATTTCGCCTTTTTTTAGAGAAAATAAATATATGAAGAATTTTATTTTATTTGTGAGTTTTTTCCGACTCGGTCCAATCTATAAAAAGAAAAAAGGTACTTATAGCCTACAAAAGCCATGATTAAATTATTTAGTATTATAATTTACAGTATTTAACAAATTCTTAGTGCCAGTATATATATATTTCCAATTAAACACGTTTAATTGGAATTTTTTTTTTCTTAGACAGTCAAAAATATTTTAAAATTAATTTACATGTCAATTGTGTGCTTTTAAAAATTAACTCTTTAAATGTGACAATTAAACATTGATTAATAAAAAGATAAGTAAAAAATAAAATTTTTTATCAATTAAGTGGGTGTTTAACAAATTTTTTTATATAACTGTTTTTATATTTCTAATAATTTCATCAAATTCATTTGCTTTTTTTTAGTGATAATTATTAATTTTTAAATAATTATTAAATAGTTAAATAACTAACATTTATCGAAATTATAATTTGAATTTTTTTAGACAATTTATTTTTATTTAAATAAAGAATAAAATTATTCTATTAAAAAAACACTTAATTTAAAATTAAATATTAATATTTATTTTTATTAATTATTAAACATATTAATAATAACAACTGATATTAATTTTATTCAAAATTTATAATGATCAATTAAAAATTATTAATTATTTATTAATAGTTAAAAGTAAACTGTTTTTTAAATTAATTATTTAAATAATAAAATAAAATATTTTACTATTTAAATAATATTGATGCTCTAAATAAATAAAAAATAATAATATCGACGCACTTTAATAGTTAATTTATTAAACACATTAAAGACGATTTGGACCGATACATGAGAATGCTAAACAAACCTAATTTGAAGAGATACAATGGCCGAGATTGTGGACTTCTCCAAAATAAACAAAAGAAAATTCATGATAGCAACGTTGCTTCTCCATTCAAAATTTCTCTATTGCCACTTTTATAAAATTGATTATATTAAACTAATATTTAATTATTAAAGTTAATCTAATTTAACGTCTAATCAAGATTGTGTACTATTTTCCTATTTCACCAACCAATATCAATTATTGCCCTAAATTTTATTTTATGGGTAGGATTCAAAACTCATGAACATTATAACATATAATATTTTTAAATAAATTTAGTGCTTAACTTGTTATTAAATAATGAATATTAAGAAGTTAAATTGGGTTTTTTAATAAGTAAGAAGTAACATTTTATTTTTTTAAATAGAATTTTGCATAAAATTCATTATTTAACTCTAAAACTCTAATTTCACAATTAAATTATTGAATATTATATTTATTTTTAGTTAAAATAATAAAAATAATGATTCATTTCAATCTTATAATTTAAAATCGTTATTCTATTTGGCTTGAAATTAATCTATTTTGATTTATTTCGATAAAAGAATTTCAGCTTAATTATTTTTATAAAAAAAAATATTGATTTTATTTTATTTTAATTAAAATTTAAATTTGAAAATGTATCAAATTATTTAAAATAATATTATGAGTTATACAAAACAAATTTTCTTCTCCCTTTCATTAATTTTTAGTATATAATTGATATTTCATATCATATGGATAAAATATTTAAACTCAAAATATTTTTTGTTGTTTGTACTCTTAAAAAAAAAAAAATAAGAAAATCAATCATATCATATTTGATTGACGAAAACATTATTGCTATTTTAACTTATTATTAATAGTATTATATGTATTTTTATTATTTTAAAATTTTAACATATTAATTTAGTAGTTAGTAAAATTTAAAATTTAAAATTTAAATATTAGAGAATATAAGTGAAATTATTTTTAATTATAAAAATATTTAAAAATTATTATATATAATTATATTAACATTTTTTATTTGTTATTTTAAATAATTATTAATTTAATTAAAACCTTCAATATGTCATAAAATTATATTTTAAATGGGTTATTAGGCACCTCGTGGATAAATATTTTGTAGTGAAATAATTTTATGGAATAATGTATAATTTTAACATTGATATCTAGTTTTATGAGCAAATTGATCTTTAATATTTTTGGAGGTACAATTTTAATCATAACGTTATTAAAACCTGAAATTCTGATTTTTTTTTCGTTGACTTATGTATCTGGATTTCATATAAATTAAAAAATTATAATTTAGTATCTAAAATTTTATTTATTACAAAAAATATTTTTTTAAATTAAATATATAAAAATAAAATAAATTAATAACTAAAATAAAAATTAATTATTTTATTTAATTAAAATTAAAATAAATATTATTTTTAATTTAAAATTAATTTTTATTAAATTAAAATAATTAATTTTTATATCGATCATTTTGTTTAATTTTTTTATTTTTTATTGAATTTTAGTAAAACAATTAAAAGTACCTCATATATATATAAAATAAGAGAAAAATAATTTATTTTTAATTATTTTAATTTTAATAAAATAAAAAAATAAATTTTTATTAAATATATAAAAATAATTTTCAAATTTTATAAAAATAAGAAAATAATTTAAATAATTAAAAAAAATAATTTTATTTATTTTAATTTAGAAAAGTAAATAATTAAATAAAAATTAATTATTTTAATTTAATAAAAAGTAATTTTAAATTAAAAATAATATTTATTTTAATTTTAATTAAATAAAATAATTAATTTTTGTTTAGTTATTAATTTATTTTATTTTTTATATATTTAATTAAAAATACTTTTTTATAATAAATAAAATTTGAAAAATTAAATTATAATTTATCAATTACTTTTTAATCTATATGTGACCCAGAGAGAGAAGTCAATGGAGAGAAGAGATGAAATTATATATTTTAATAATTTTAACATCAAAATTATATATCGAAAAATATTAAGAGTCGATATATTCTTAAAACTAAATATCAGTATTAAAATTATATTTTATCCCTTATTTCATTTATTTGACTAAGTAATTTATACATTTTTATGATTAATTGAAAAATATTTATATATTTATACTATTTATTTACCGTCTATTTATTTTTATCATTTTTTATTTTTTGAAAGATTTTATATTGTTAGATTATTTTTATAAAAGCTGCGATATTAGTAGCTATTGTTGGTGAAAAGAAAGAATTTTTTTTTTTTTTTTTTTTTTTTTTTTTGTGAAATATCATATTTATTTTTGATTAATTGCAAATTTAATTAATGAGGAAAGGATTTGAATTCGAATATCTTTCTAACAAATTTTACTTTTTATCATTAAGTTATTTGTTGGTGATTATGTGATGGTGTTGTTAGTGAATTCTTATGCAACCCAAATTGTTCAATAAATTCTTATAAATGAAAAAAAGAGTACAATTGAGTGTAATTAATTGGTATCATTATGAAAAGGCCAGATATTTCCTTGTAACAACCTCATCTGATTTTCTTGCCATCCTTAGAAGTAAGCATGACGTACCCAACAACGCGTCTTTTCCATACCATTCTATGCTCCTGAAAACATGAGTCAATCACAATAGTAATAGTAATAATAATAATAATTGAAAAGAAAAGTTTAATAGATAATTTACTTTAAATTTTATATTTTAGTAATATTCTTTTTTATAATTATAATTTAGAATAAAAATATAATTAAAACTGTAAATTATAATAGAGATATAATTATAAAATATATAAAATATAGGATAAATTTATGAATTAAGTAAAAAAAAAAAGGTAGTAATCTTGCAAAAATAATAAATCATGTTTAAAATATATAAATTTTTGAATTTTATTTAAATTTAATTTTTGGTATAAAAAAAATTGATTTAAATTTATGAAATTACATATTCAGATATGATAAAAAATGACGATTTTAAAGTTACACCTTCTGGATAAGATTTGATAAAATTTTTCATAAATTTTTTTATTATTTTTTATTAGTTTAAAATTATTCTTTAATTTTATTAATTTAATTTATCGTATCAAATAATAGAATTTATTAATTTTAATCATTTCATATTATATTTTATAATTTTTAATTTCATAAATTTTATAGATTTTAAATATTTTTAATTTAAATAAGTCTTAATTAATTTTTGTGTTGTGATATCGAAAACAAAGTAAATTAGAGAGGAAGTAAGTAAATTAGACAAGAAGCAGGGGATAATACACCCATTTCACCAACCGCAACGTCAGCCGCTACTGGCTGACCGCTCAGATGTCACATTGCCTTGCCAACGCCTAATAAGCTTTCGCTTTCACAAAGTCTGTCTCTGTCCTCTTTCTATATAAAAATGAGTATCATATATATATACATCTCTTATCCCACCGCAAAGCCTATCTTCGTCGTTCTCCCTTTCTTTCTCTCCTTCATTCCTATAGAAAAAAAGGTAAAGGATGGGTACCCTTGAAACAGAGAGAACCACTGTAGGATGGGCGGCAAGAGACCCATCTGGGATTCTTTCTCCTTATACCTATACTCTCAGGTAATTCTTTAATCAAATTCTCTTTTCTTGATAAATCTGTTGTTGATGGTTTCTTATTTTTTTGGGGGGGTTTTCTTTTCTTTTCTTTTTGCAGAAACACAGGCCCAGATGATGTTTTAGTGAAGATTCTTTGTTGTGGAATCTGCCATACTGATATTCATCAAGTCAAAAATGATCTTGGCATGTCACACTACCCTATGGTCCCTGGGTAACCCCTCTCCCTCTCTCTCTGTATTTTTGTTTTTTACATTTTAAGGGAAGAGACGGACTGAATCTTTAGTCTTTTCTAATTATATAATCTCCTATACTATAAAATAGAAAATTCCTAAGAGAATTTAAATCTGTGATCTCAATGATTTACATGGTCTAATATCCCTATTTCATTTATTTGTCCTTTTTGTGATAATGTGTTCATAGGCATGAAGTGGTTGGTGAGGTAGTGGAGGTGGGATCACAAGTGACTAAGTTCACAGTAGGAGAAGTAGTTGGAGTTGGGACTCTCGTTGGAAGCTGCAGGAATTGCAACCCTTGCAAAGCAGACATTGAGCAATACTGCAACAAGAAAATCTGGTCCTATAATGATGTTTACACAGATGGCAAACCTACTCAGGGTGGATTTGCCCAATCCATGGTTGTTGATCAAAAGTAATTATTTTTATGAAAAGCATTTATCTTTCTTGAATTAAAGCAAAACATCCATTTCAAGGAATTGTCTTTTAAACAAGAAATTGAAAATCTTTTTTATACCCATTTCAGGTTTGTGGTGAAAATACCAGATGGGATGTCAACAGAACAAGCAGCACCTCTATTGTGTGCTGGGGTTACAGTATATAGCCCACTTAGCCACTTTGGGTTAAAGAAGAGTGGCCTAAGAGGAGGGATATTAGGACTTGGAGGAGTTGGGCATATGGGTGTGAAAATAGCAAAGGCAATGGGACACCATGTGACTGTTATAAGTTCTTCAGATAAGAAGAAAGTAGAGGCTTTGGAACATCTTGGAGCTGATGATTATTTGGTTAGTTCAGATTCAACAAGGATGCAAGAAGCTGCTGATTCTCTTGATTATATAATTGATACTGTGCCTGTTGGTCATCCTCTTGAGCCTTATCTTTCATTGTTGAAAATTGATGGGAAGCTCATTTTGATGGGTGTTATTAATACCCCATTGCAGTTCGTCTCTCCTATGGTCATGCTTGGTGAGTCTCTCTCTCTCTCTCTCTCTCTCTCTATACATATATCTTCTGTAATTGCATATTTTGAAATAAGAAGGATAGAGTTATGGGTGTTTTTGGAAGTTTCCATTCACAGATTGTTGTTAGATGTTAAAAATTCTTTAATTTGGTTTTCCAATTGTAGACTTCCCCTTTTACTGATAGATCTTGATAAAGATCGAAGGTTATTATTTTTCTTGACTTTTATGGTCATATTTGCCTGCTCTGTTTTTTCTCTGCCTCCAAAAGAATTAAATACATACATTGAATTGAAAAATCTATTATTGATCCATTTGCTATTATATTAAAAATATTGATGAGAGGTAATTAAAATTTGTTTTTAAAGTGAATTTTTCATGTTTTAGTTTTTAAAATAGTTAAATTGTATGTTGTTTTTTAAAAATCTAAAATGGTAGTCTGTTCATTTTTTTCTATAGTTTAAGCTGATTGCATAAGGATCAAGGAAGTTATTAAATAGTTCCAATTGTAGAAAAAAAAGTATTAATTACATATGGCTAAATGATCCTTCTATAAACATGTATGAAATTACTAGCATTCAGTAGTTTCGACTATACTTGAATTTGAGATCTTTCAGTCTTGAAAATTACTTTAGTATCACTGAATAGAAAGTTTATTGGTTAGGAGTATTTATTCTGAAATGGTAAAAATGATCTAAAAAATTGATAGTTTGCGACTCTGATTACTGTTTCCTTGTTGCAATTTTGTACAGGGAGAAAGTCAATTACAGGGAGTTTCATAGGAAGCATGAAAGAAACAGAAGAAATGCTCGAGTTCTGCAAAGAAAAGGGAGTAACTTCAATGATTGAAGTTATCAAGATGGATTACATCAACAAAGCTTTCGAAAGGCTGGAGAAAAACGATGTTAGATATAGGTTTGTTGTGGATGTTGCAGGCAGCAAGTTTGATCCATGAAAAATTAAGAAAAATAATAATATATATCTAATTATCTAGAGATGGGTGTGTTTTCGAAGTGCTCTGTTTTTGTAGGTTGTGATTGTTATGGCTGGTGCCATTTGTTTTATAAACTTTGTCTGTTGTGAACCCTTGGATAATGATTTATACCTAGAAGTCTTTTGAAATTATGGATCAATCTTAACCTTTCTTTTTCTATGTTAATAGTTCATAGTGAATTACCAAAAAAAAAGTACTAGATTAACCTAATTTACAAGTTATATTATAAACTAACTAATTATAATAAATATCTTATGAGATAAATATAATATTTAACATGTTAAATTATGTTAAATAATATTTTAAAGATAAATATAATAAATAATTATATAAATTATAGTGTGTTTGTATTGTAATTAATATATCAATATTATCATCATTTATTAGTTTATAGTGTTAGATTAAGTAATTAGTGATTTGAGAGAATATTAATTTAAATTTATTGTGGGCTCTTTTTTTATTTTTATTTTATTATTTTCTTAGTATGGTAATTTTACTTGTAAAGTTATGATGAATTAGTCTTTCTAAGCTATTATGACTTGAGATTCAATATTTTTTAAAGAATTTTCTGGCCTTCTACAAAAGTGAAAACTTCCCTTAGTCAAAAGGATGGACTAATTTGGTTTTTGTCCTCAAGACGGCATTGAAAATTTGGTGTTAGATAGCCACACCTACCAATCCATGCAAGTGCTACCACTAAACTATAGATAAAAGCAAGGTTTTCACACTCGATTCAGTTTTAAAATTGATGAAAATAAAATGTTGAACTGAAATCCTACTTAAAATAATTAAATTAATATTATATAATATTTTTTATGAATAAATATTAAATAATATATAAATTATTTGTTTTAATAAAAATGAGATTGATATTTTTTTAATTTATAGGTTAATTATTAAAATAACATTAATTAAATTTAAAATTTTATAGTATTAATATAGGACAATAGTAAAATATAATTATAAATTACAAGTATATTAATGTAAATTAAATTAGAATAATTTTTATAAGTATAAAAAAAATAATTTGAGAGATGAATTTTAGTGTAACTAAAAACAATTGTGTCAAAATAATTAAAATAATTTTATGAGATTTTGTATGGCCAAATACATTGTCGTTGAAAAGCAACTAACCTCATCTAGAATTGCAATCACGTCAACTTTTAAGAGGAAAAAAAATTAAAGGGATAATTATTTAGAAATTTTTATATTTTGTTCTATTATTTTAAAAAAAATTTATATTTTTAAAATTATATTAAAAAATTTATCTATTATAATTTCGTTAAAATTTAAAATATTTTTATTAAAAATCTGTTAAATTACTCTTCATTTTTATTTTAATTTTTACTTAAATATTATCACACTAAATCACATCAAAATTTTTATTGTCACCGCTCACCGTACATTACATTATAAATCAATTAATCTTAAAAACAAGAACAATACTACACCAATCAAAATAATCGAAGCCAAGAACCAAAATAATTAAAATAATTGAAGCCAAAAATAATTGAATTGGACCAAAGCCAATAACTGAGGGAGTTCCCGTTACGGTGTTGTTTCCGGCCTGGCCATGTCCTTTCTATCTCGCTTGTACCTTCAATCAAAATAATAGAGGAATAAATAGTGGTCTAAGCCGGCTGTTAGTGCATCTTCTCTTTCGCACTGAAGTAATCCCCTTCTCCTTAAGGCAGATGGATTCGCCAAGCACAGACGTGCATCGCCAACAATACAAAAGAGCGGCGTGAGAAGAGATCAATACAAAATTTGAATGGGTTGAAAAATTTGAGAGGAGATTTGACAATTGAAAATTTGAGACTTGCAGTGAAAAATAATGAAGAATTTCGTAAGAAGAATTTGAAAGAGAAGCAACACTTGCGGTATTTAGGATTACAGTGGACTCCATTAATAAATCTACAAAAAGACCATGATATTGAAAAGGAAGAAATGGCAATGGAAGCTTTACAGCCACACCAAAATATGAAGGTGCTATTTTTGTTCGGTTATAAAGGAATCAAACAGCCAAGTTGGCTTCTTTCGCTAACAAATTTGGTGGAGATTTCTTTTTGGAATTGCCCAAGAATTTAATTTCTCCCACCATTTAATCAATTCCCTTTTCTTAAATATTTGCTAAATAGTTAAGTAAGGACGTAAGGTGGTGATGGTAGTGGTTGTGGAGGTGGTGGTGAAAGCGGTAGAGAGAGGTGTCACTTTCTGAGATTCAGTTGGTGTTTTCCTTTATCTGAAATGGAAAATTAAAAATTGTAGATTATGTATTATGAAATGAAGAAGAAGATGGGTGGGTTTTGGAGCAGGGTATTTTAATTAAAAGTTGATTTTTAGCTTATTGGCTAATGAAAAAGGGGTAAAAATAGACGAAAAATCTCGTAGTCTTATAAAATTAAAATACAGAAATTTTTTAGTATAGTTTTGAAAATATATGAACCTTCTAGTATAATATGACAAAATATAAAAATTTCGTAATAATTATCCTAAAAATAAAAGTAAGATCTTTTTAAAACTAAATACTAATTGATAAGATAACGAATAGATATTTTTTTTTTAAATAATAATAAAATTTAATGAAAAATAGGAAGATAAAACTTTTTGGCCATAATTTTTTTGCCCTTTGAAAGCCGCTTTGCTAACTAAGAGGGGGTTGAATTTATTGTAATGATAAATTAAGGGCAATTTAAAAATTAATAAGATGAAAAACAAAGAGAAAAATTAAACATAAAAGTTTTATAGTGGTTCGGTCAATATTTGCCTATGTCCACTCTTCAAGATCACATTTGAGTATTTTACTTGATTTTTTTGCGGGTGTAAGATCAAACCCAAGTGTTTAGACTCATACTTAAATATTACAAAGTATTTTCAAAGGCTCACACTTCAAACTTTCACAAGTGTTTTATCAAAAACTCAAACACAAACCTATACAAGTGTTTTACTAAGACTCACACTTAAACCCTTAAGAATTACAAGAGATGAGAAGAAGAAAATCCTTTTTTGTTTTTTTTCCAACCCTCAAACAATCAATGAGTCTTAACCAACTCAAAAATTTATAACTAATAGCTCACTAAAATGGTTTTACAATAAATAAGTTTTTCAAGCCATAAATATGAATGATTTAGTATAATAGCTCAATAATAAGTTCTAAATTGCTATTATCTTGTTTTTAAACTTCCCACCAATTCATATTTATAGTTTTGAATGAAATATAATTGTTTGGCTTCATTTAATGCCAAAAAGTGCAGTTGACAACTTTTTCAAAGGCTAGTTTTTAGGCATGATTTTCCAAAGTAGTGGGCGCTACACAAAAGTAGCGGGCGTTACATCAAAGTAGCAGGCGATACTCTTGTGTTCACTCCGACCTTTGAGTTTCTGGACCTTTTGGATTTGAAATTCGCGGTCTTGAATACTGTGCAGTGGCTGCGACTTACTCAATAGAGGGCGCTACATTCTTAGTAGCGGCTGCAACTTTAAGTAGCGGGCACTATTTGCTTTGTAGCGGCTGCTACTTTCCTTCAACCTGCAATTTGATTTCTAATTTGTTGCATTTCTCAAATATTCTCATCCTTAGCATATGCACTCTTTCAAATTGTGTTAAACATATAAATAATCATTGGTCATGATTTATCATACCTTGATAAATTTAAACAAATTTATTAGCATAATTAACACATTGATATATTTTGTTATCATCAAAATCAACATCAAATCCAAGGGGTCCAACAATCTCTCCCTTTTTGATGATAATAAAACTATACATACAAGTGTTTAGGAAATATATAAAAAAGCTAAATTAATGTTTTGCAAATAACACTTGTATAACTTCTCCCTCTTTTTGATATCAACAAAAAGATTTTGTATTTCCCCTTTGAAAATAAATTGCTCAATATATAAAGGGGTGTAAATAATTTCTTCTCTTATTTCAAGCATTTTTCCCCCTAAAAAAAATATTCAAAGGATACACAAGGGATCATCAAAGTAAAAATATTTTTCAAAACATATTTGAGCAATTATACATGCCATCAATCAATTTCATTGCATATCAATTATTTAAATTTTAAAAGGGTAAAAGTTAATATTTATTTACCTCTCATGCTCTTTTTTACTGTGGCTTTCTACCATTGCTCCATAGGTAGTGTCTTTTATCATATGATCTCTTCATATTGTTGAATTCTTCATAACCTTTGGTGCATGGTTATGTGCCATTCCATTTTTCATATGCTTCATATGTATAGGTTTTGTTTGCACCATTTCTCCTATGTGGAGATTGATAGACTATTTTTGTTCCATCATTCTTCTTTAAAAATTTATGCATAGAAAAAGTAGAAGAATGTATTTTTGGTACTTTTTTCCTTTAAGTCCATAGAGTAACGCATTAAGATATAACCTAGATGCAATTTTCTAACATGGCATCTATATTTCATGTGACTAACTTTACTACAATAATGACACCTCATATTATGATGATAAGTTAGATGAGATTCTTGAATCTCAAAAGAGTCCAACTAATACGTTTGGATTTAGATATAATGAAGGTGGTAAGTCATCCACCTCTAAAATCACTTTTGTTAAAGCATTTAGCTCCAGTTCACATGTGCCACATATGCCTCCACATAAGGTCATGAGACCTAAGAATGACATGCCTAAGGCATGAGGTCAAAGAAGACCTTCATTTGCATACACTAGACCAACACCACAACATAAGCCCAGACCTCAATTTAGCCTTTGCAAAGTTTGGATATAAACTCATTATGAGTAGCTAATTTATCCTTCAAAAATTTATTTTCATTATAAATATCATCAAGACTTTGAGTCTTTTGAAAGATAATATTTTCTAACTTAGGCATTTAAAGTAGCTTTCTTATCAATATAACAATCACATGCATTCAAAACATCATTTGTTATTGTTTTCAAATTATCTTATTTATTTTGTAATTTATGATACTTTGAAAGCAATGATATGCATAACATCATCATTATTAGTGAAGTTATAATTACTTACCTCACTTGAAGATGTGTCCTCATCAAAAGCCATTAAGCAGAGATTGACCTCCTCATCCTTACTTACTTTCTCATCATCATCCAATTCACTTGAATCGTTTCAAGTGGCCGCCAAAGTTTTCTTCTTATAATTCTTCTTGTTTTTTAGCCTTGGACAATAAGATTTAATGTGACCATACTTATCACATTCGAAACACTTCACTTGATTGCTTCTATGTTCTTACTTCTCATATGACTTTTTGCTTCTAAGAATTAAATTTATTATTTTTAGTGTGAGCATAGCCACATCTTCATCATCTTCCTGCTCATCACTTCCACTTGTAGATGTCTCCTTTGAAGCAATGAAAGCCAACTTCATGTTCTTTTCTTCAATTTTTCCTTGAGATAAGGTGATCTCATGAGTAAGTAATTTACCTATCAAATTATCGGTTAGAAGAACATTTAAGTCATTGGTCTCTTCAATGGAAGTGACTCTAGCTTCTCAATCCTTTTTAGGAGAACTCTAAGGATTTTTCAATTTATATCTTTTAGAGAGTAAGTCTTCCTTAGCTTCCTTATTTGATTAATAATCACCATGATGCGATTGTACATTTCGAATATACTTTCATTATATTGCATTTGGAATAGTTCATATTCATGAGTAAGAATTTGAATTTTCTTACCTTTTACTTGATTTGTGCCTTCTTGAGTGTTTTCTAATGTATCCCAAATTTGTTTGGTTGAAATACAATGGGAGATCTTTTCATATTCTTCTCTACTTAATGCACAATAGAGAGTGTGCATTGCTTATCGGTTTCTCCTATTTGCCTTCTTTTCGGTAACCGTCCATTTGCTTTTAGGCTTCATGATCACAATCACATCCATGGTTTTTGTAGGAACCGCATGTTCTTCTTCAACCACATCCCACAAACCAATGCCATCACTATCCATGAATATTTTCATATGCTTTTTCTAATATGGATAGTTGGTGCCATTAAAATAGGGTGGTCTAACGGTTGAACCTCCTTCAATGATATTCGATCTTATAGTTGACATGATCTTTGTTTCAAGATAGTTAAATCTTTGAAAAATGTAAAAAAAAAAAATTCTGATACCAATTGAAAGTTCCTTTGGCAACCAAAAGGGAGTTGAATTGGTTGGAATAACAAATTAAGGGTAAATTAAAAATTAATAAAATGAAGAAAGGAAGATAAAAATTAAACACAAGAATTTTATAGTGGTTCGGCCAACACTTAACTACGTCCACTCCTCAAGATCACACTTGCGTATTTTACTTGATCTTTTTGCAGATGCAAGATCAAATCCAAGAGTTTAGGCTTATACTCAAACCTTACAAAGTATTTTTAAAGGCTCACACTTCCAATCTTCACAAGTGTTTTATCAAAGGCTCACACTCAAAACTATACAAGTGTTTTACTATGATTCATACTCAAACTCTTAAGAATTATAAGAGATGAAAAGAAAAAAATCTCTTTTTATTTTTTTCCAACTCTCAAACAATCAATGAGTTTTAACCAACTCAAAGATTTACAACTAATAGCTCACTAAAATGGTTTTATAATAAATAAGCTTTTCAAACCATAAATATGAATGATTTGGTGCAATAACTCAATAATAAGTTCTTAATTGCTATTCTCTTATTTTTAAACTTTCCGCCAACTCATATTTATAGCCTTGGATGAAATATAACCATTTGTCTTCATTTAATGCCAAAAAGTATAGTTGATAACTTTTCTAATGACTAGTTTTACGTCTGATTTTCTAGAGTAGCGGGAGTTACTTATTTAAGTAGCGGGCGCTACATCAAAGTAGCGGGTGCTACTCTTTTGCTCACTCTCACTCTTGAGCTTCTGAATACTATGTAGCGGCTGCGACTTATTTAGTAGTGGGTGCTACATTCTTAGTAGCGACTGCAACTTTAAGTAGCGGGCGCAACTTGCTTTGTAGCGACTTCTACTTTCCTTCAACCTGCAACTTGAATTCTAATTTGTTGCATTTCTCAAATATGCTCCCCTTTAGCATATGCACTCTTTCAAATTGTGTTAAATCTATGAATAATCATTGGTCATGATTTCTCATGCCTTGATAAACTTAAACAAATTTGTTAGCATAATTAACACATTGATATGTTTTGTTATCATCAAAATCAACATCAAACCCAAGGGATCTAACAACCTCTATATCCAAAAGCGAAGACGGTACAAAAAGAACAAAGAATCGAAGCTTACCTGGAATCACAACGATGAAGAGACGATCGAATAGACAACAGAAGCAAGGAACAACAACTCATGATGTTTGCAGTGAAGGAGTCTAGGTTTGCATTCGTGAATGGCATGATGGAGTTGAGATCTGTTGGAGCTAGTGGACGAGAAAAGGCGGTGATTCGAAGGTAAGATACAAAGGCGGTGTAGCCTTGCAGCTGGTTAGATCTTGTTCTGAAATGGTCTTAGTGGCTATGAGTTCTCGTTCGACAGTAGTGATTGGGCTATTGGTCACCGATTAAAGCAGTGATGATGATAAAGGACTAGTCTCATGGCCAGACACAATGATCTAGTTTACTCGGATAATTCGGTCTAGATAGATTGACAATGTCCAGATATTAAGCTTTGATCGGTTTAATCTGGGGATCGATTCTCAATTTTTCCAATCGAATTGGTCGGGCCGAACCGGGGTTAACAATCTTGGATAAAAGTAATATATTTTCTTTAATTGATTTCGTGAAGAAATAGCTTTATGAACTGAAAGTCCCTTTGGTAACCAAGAGGGAGGGTGAATTGATTGTTTAACAAATTAAGAAAAAATTAAAAATTAATCACAAAATAAAATAGCGAAAGCAAGTAAACCAATTCAATAATAAATGTTTATGCTTGTATGAATGAGCAAAAAATAAAGAGTGTAGAGAAGAGAGAATCAAACACAAAATTTATAATAGTTCGGCCAACTCTTGCCTACGTCCATTCCTCATGATCATACTTGAGCATTTTACTCCAATCCTTTTATGGGTGCAAGATTAAACCCAAGTGTTTAGGCTCACACTCAAACTTTTACAAAGTGGTTTCAAAGGCTTACACTTTAAACTTTCACAAGTGTTTTATCAAAGGCTCACACTCAAACCTATACAAGTATTTTACTAAGGCTCACACTCAAACTCTTAAGAATTACAAGAGATAAGAATAAGAAAAATCCCCTTTAACTTTTTCCCAACTCTCAAACAATCAATGAGTTTTAACCAACTCAAATATTTACAACTAATAGCTCACAAAAATGATTTTACAATAAATAAGTTTTTCAAGTCATATATATAAATGATTTGGTGCAATAGCTCAATAATAAGTTTTCAATTGTTAATCTCTTGTTTTTAAGCTTCCCACCAACTCATATTTATAGTTTTAGATGAAATATAACAGTTTGGCTCCATTTAATGTCAAAAAGTGCGGTTAAAAGCTTTTTCAACTGCCAATTTTTATTGTTGATTTTCCAGGCGAGGGCTACAAAAAGTATAGCAGACGTTACTTAATTAGTACCCGATACTTAATTAGTAGCGGGCGCTACTTAGTAGCGGCTGATAGCGACGCGACTACATTTCTTCATATCTTGAGATATATAACTCCAAATTATACTCCATTTTTTTTTTGTAAAAAACTTTCAGATATCTAATACAACTTTGTAACTTATGACAACTCCAAAATCATCCATCTTCATACTCTAAAAAATTCAAACATTTTATTGCTCAAATATGCAAGACAGTTTGAGCGTACTTCATTCATTCTTCAATTTTTTCTTTTATAGAAATCAGAATTACTTGATTATTTTTCCATATGAAAGTAGATATCCAGAGCTTCAATAATGTAGAATACCATATACAAATTCTTTTTTTATAATTTCCAATAATATTTTAAAATTACCTCAACTATTTTGTCCTAATACATCTGTTTGAGCATAATTCATTTAAAAATTCATATCTCCCTTTTTCCAACATCCAATACTCAATCTAATTTATGTTTCTAAAATTAGATATTCATATCTTTTTATCCATATAAAGTTTATCATTTGAACAATTTATATAATGTGCAACATTTGATTGAACTTGTTGATTTATTGGATGAATTAAATCTATACTTTAGTAATTATCATAATTTTTCATGTCTTAAATAATTTAAATACATTTGTTAATATAATTAACATATTTGATATGTTTTGTTATCATCAAAATCAATATCAAACTCAAGGGGTATAACATCATCTATTCTGGATAAGCAAGGCATCAAAGCTATAACGCAGGTGAAAACTTTAAAGAATTAGTTGGTATTAGTTTTTTTATGGACTGTAACAAAAACTTTTATTCAAAATTATGAAAGAAACTTTAGCCAAACCAAATTCATTTGTTCAAGTGTCACATCAATTATTGTTTCTTATATGGATATGGAGTTTTTGTTTTTCTCAAGAAATCCTCCTTCTTGAAGCAATGCCTCTCCATATATCTAAAATTTAATAAGTGGAGTATAAGTGGAATATATCTAAAACTTATAATATTATATAAGTGGAGTTCAAATTTTGATAATTTTTTTTTTTAAAAAATGATTTAATTTATTTAAAATATATCTAAAATTTAGAAGAAAAAAAAAAACAATTTAAATGTCTAACTCTTTTTTTTTTCAAATTTTTATTACAAGCACTATGGCAAGATTATCAAGAAAGTATTCTATTGTGGATATAATAAGATAAATATCAAAATTACTTGCTTCTCAAGGATATTATTGAATTAGTTTATAGGTCAATTGAAATTACGTGAGTGTTTGGTTTAGCTTTATGTAACTGTTAACTTTTTTATTTCCAACAGCTATATTATAATATTTGGTTACTAACAGCTGCTAGTTATTAGATAGTCAAACAACTGCTATTTGTAAAAATTTCAAATTAATTTTTTTTTAAAAAAAAACTCATGCTTTTTTACTTAGAAAGTTTAAATTATCCTCTAAAAATAATATTTAAATAAAAAATAAATATTAATATTTATTCTTAATGATTATAGAATATAATAATAGCTAACATCTAATAATAATTTTACCAAGCACCTGCAACAATCAGTTATTAGATAACAGCCACCAACTATCAGTTAACAACTATCAGTAATAACTAACAACTGTTATAAACAGTTAAATTATATAAGACCCAAGTCTTTTTGAATTCAAGAAAAAAAATACTCATGTTCGACCCATGCATTCAGAAATTATCTCATTAACTAAATCCTGATAAAAAAAAAAAAAGCAAACCAATTATCAGTCAAACTAACCCTCAAAATTAAAATTACTCTAATGTGCTTATAAATGGATTAGGTGACCACCCTGAAAGAGTTAGTTAGACTATCCCCACATTTCTCGGCCAGAATATTAAGACAATGTTGTATCAAAACATTAGGTCTTGAAGTATAAACTTCCACCTGGAAATTAGGAAAGAGAAGGCACTCTAGTTAGCTAAAATTTTCTCGTCTTGTATGGTTACTCGGAATAAAAATATAGGAAGCAAATTGTGGGAATTTTATAGATAAGACGACCCACCTAAATCCCACATCCCTTTATCCTTTCCAGTTGAAATAAAATGTGTCATCCAAATTTAGTCTTAATCATATATCTAAATATAATAACATTATAATTTTATTTTTCAATTATTATTTCCATTCCACCTTTTCAGCTCTCCATAAACAATCGATATCTTAGAATTATTATCTTGGTCATGGGAGTGGACTCTAACATCATCTATCATAGATTGAATTATTGATATAATCATTCTCAAGAAAATTAAAATAAAATAAAAATTATAGGTGCAATCAATTCAATCAAATTTTAATATATTCAGAATATATGGTCATAAATGTTCTGTACATCTCCCACCTTCAGTCAGAAGTTAAGAGATTAATTGGTAGGGATTGTTGATACGTCGAGTCCCCTCTTTTTGACTTGTCTCCTTGCCTTAATCCATTTGAAGGTTTAAGAAAAACCAAAATACTCCCCATTAAGCATCAAAGAATAAGAAATTAACCTAGAGTCGGAGACAGAGTTATATACATACTCATGTGAATTTAGTCGACCATTAATTTATAAAAAAATTCACTTGTCTATCTAAATTTAATTTTTTACACAAAATTATAACTCAATCCATGCAAAATTAATTTTGTGATTTCTGCCTAGAATTAAGTTAATTGGAGCTTTAGGACTTGGGAGCTAAGGTGACATAGGCAATTGATTCTTTTATTATTATTATTATTTTTGTTCTTTTAGGAAAGAACAAATTCTTTCATCTTTCATCTTTTTCAAGCAAATAGAAAAACCATAATCATACTCTTGCACTTCACTTGTGCATTCAAGATTTATTTTTGAATATTGACATCCGATAACTAAATTCTAATAAAAAAAAAATCGATAATTGAATTGTAATTAATAAGAAAAAAAAACCCTTTATCCACCAAGCAAATCTTTGGAGTTGGTCACATCATGCATTTGATCTCTCTCAATGCTTGCCTAAACTATTAGCCTCTAATCGCTTGACAAAGAGTTATGAAATAGCTTTTTTTTATAGATGTTTAACCTCCCTGTTCCCCATTCTGTCGTACACCATTGTCATCTTGGAGACCCTCTAAATTTGTTATTCGATCTACTAATTCTACTGCTGAATCTAATCAATTTTAATTTTACAACTATAATTCTCCATGTCAATATCTGTATCTTTTTTCGCTGATTATCCAGAAACCCATAATAGCAGCTACATCTCGCAAAAATGCTTCATCTTTTTTCTCATATAAGCAGAGGATTAAGAAGCAACATAAGACATTACATGCTTCAGTCACCTCTAAAGGGTATAAATAAATAACTAAATAAATCAACTTCCACCACCAAAAATTGGGAATGTATAGCAGAAAAACTTGTCCACCGTATATGCAGTCCTGTAAACTTTTGACATTCAGAAAATGCATGTAATTTCCATATTCAAAAAAGCCTATAATATTCAATTTTCCAGATTTTGGAAGAACAAATGGAAAATACAGAATTGACAGGTTACATATCCAACTGATCAAAATGATACTATCCAAAAAACTACCTGACTTCATTCAGTTCTGATTTCCAATTGTTAAGGGAATAGGACTACAATGAAAGTGGCAACGATTTTTCAATGTGCGAGCGTGCCTTTACTTTTACACGTACCTTAAGGAATTTGCCAACCTTCCTTCTCACAATTGATGCAGTCTCCAGACTATCCCCCACCTCATTATATGTGCTATACGAAGTGTTAACTTTGTAAAAAATCACAGCCTTTGACTGAAGTACACATTCATAAAATATCTTGAAGGGCTGAAGCCACTTAAAATCACTGCAAAAAGTTAATAAAAGTTCAAGCAACAGTAGAAGTCAAAGCAAAGACCAAATTGTTGCGTTTTATACTTACAAATAGGAGAAAGGACAATCACAGCACCAATTGGATATAGGAAAAACGTTGTCCTCTCCAAAAATGGTAGCACTGCAATACAAGGCATACCATCAGTAAATTAGTTAATAAAAGGTAATGAGTCTCAGAACTAATGATCCCACAAGAGAACTAACAAAACAAGGATCAGAGACTCGGCTATGAAACATTTTGAAAATAATAACATTTCATGTTTATTAGTCCATGTAAGAATACAAATGTATGCTACATAAATAAGAGAATCACCAAGCGTAATGCGTTCTACTTGTATATGAGCAAGGGTAAGCACATAATTTCTTTATGGATAAACGTCCAGTTACTTGCAACCAAAGGTTAACATAATAGGACACAAAACTGTAAAGCGTTAAACAAAGTAAATGGTTTTTATTAACAAACATTCCATGCCGTCTTAGTAGCAATTCCGGTGTAGTTTTCTTGCACAAACATGGTCTGAGTCTCAAGACAGCATACAGCCTCACATTTTTGGGAAAATAAAATATTAGTCACATATGGGGTTTCCACCAACATGACAATTTTGATAACTTATCAACACAACCCAGCATGCAATTTGACAGAAAATGTATAGGGTCTATCCCTACCCAAAAATAAGAGGCCTATTCAAGGTTCACCCAATTCAACTGGCCAATCTAATTGAGGTGTGAAACAATTCAATTAGATGGATGGCCGTTCATCATCTTTATAGTTTTACAAGCTACAATATTCACATGCCAATAATCTCCTTCAATGAACAATGAACATAGCAGATAAAACAGTTCTGGAAAGCAACAAATCAAATACGATGATAAGCTTAAGAGGTAACACCTATCACATTAAATTTTAATTTTTAACATCACACAATTTTGGCCAAAGACATTTTTCATTTACTTTGCAAATGAAATTCAACTTACGGCCAAAGACATTTTTCATTTACTTCGCAAATGAAATTCAACTTACCATCATAACCCAAAAAGTTAAGATAATGATAGTACGAGGCTGCCACCATGAAAAGCATATTTGACAGCAATAGAGGTATGAAACCATGGGCTATCAAAATTGGGGACAGAAAATAATGGATAACTGTAACAAAAACAAGACATGATTAACATTCTGGCAGGAGAAACAGAGGTTTGAATCCAAACCAAAACACGTATTAAATAGCAATTACCGTAAAGCATAACAAACATTGGGAAGAAAGAATTGCAGTGCACGTCAAATGCATAAAGCCTTCAGCCAAAGAGGAGAGGAAGAAAAAAAAGGAAGTCAGCAATCTACAGAAGATAATAAATTTTACTTAATATACATGGTGAATAAAAAAAAAATTAAACATCTTATCACCTTGCTAAAAGTTAACAGACATATATTCCAAGAACCTAGAAGTATAAAAAAACAAGACTTCCCCAAGAACACAGTTACTGGAAAAATATTTCTATAATTGGAATCAAAAGTTTCTAGACTTGCCATTCAACCCGTTGCTCAACCACATGACTATTTGGAGCCTCCTCCCTAAGGTATGCATTAGTCAGGAACCTGTATGGAATTGACAAATGGAATTAGAATTATGCCAGATAACCGAAAAATATGATATGCAAGCTCTAACCAAAAAAGTAAGTTTAAGGAATTCATGAAGCGAAACATTAAGTTTGAACTGCACAAAAAAAAAAAAAAAAAAAAAAAAATGAAGAAGAAGCAAAAATCTATATCTTAAAGTTGTTAGAATGAGAAAATCCAGAATTGCACTTTATAATTAGCATTACCAAAAAGCCGAGGCATCACTAAGGCAATTAATGTCATCTTCAGATTGTGAAACAGCATTTTGGAAAACCGGAGATTAAGAAGCAAAAAATTTAGAAAATTTATAATATTAAAAGGAATTTTAAATTATTTACTAAACAACAACCCTTCAATGAATCCTGTTAGAGAAACAATTTCTTTTGATAAGCGTAATGCAACAATTTGGTTATCAATGTTTCATTATAGTTTCAATTTCATCCTCGTTTGAGATGTTTCAATTTTAACCTCCTTTGACATTTACAAAAGATGTTTTGATTTCTGTTCATAGTTTCAAATTTCAATTTTAAAATTGTCAATGTCGTCCCTTCATCTGTTTACATTTGGAGAAGCACGATGAATGTCAATTGCATACCAAGTGTGCAAAGCACTTGATAGTGACTGAAAACAGAAAGTACCAAAAATTTTAAAAAGCAGATTTTGTTTACTAAAAGAACTAACTTTACAATCAGAACACATAGCATTAAGATGCCCATACAATCCACTAATATTTGCATCATACTATTATTTAGTAGGGTGGTGGCTCTTACCAACAACATGTAGCCAGAACTGCTCCAGTAATTAAAAAATGGAAAAGCAATACAGAAATAACTAAAAAAACAGAATGTGCGGCACTATGGTCATACCTGAAACAAAAAAGAAGAAATTAAGATAAGATGTAATCAGCAGGGAATAACTAAACTCATAGACTAGGATCAGTAGGAAAAAAAAAAAAATAAAAAAATAAAAGAAGAAAAAGAAGAGTCTAATAGTAAAATGCTAGATGATCAAAATGGAAGAAAAAAAAAGGAGAAACTTTTGGCTATAAAATTGCTTAATATGGAAGTAGACATAGGAATAAAGCATTGCCTCAGGCCTGCAGCAATAGCCTCACTAGCAGGTTTGCTCCTCACGCTGTCAAAAAGGTTTCAAATCCTATATTTGGCCCCACCATTGACTAGCAACTAGTTAGAGGATTTTTTTTTTTTTTGGGGGGGTGGGGGGCGGGGGCTGGGGGGTGAGGGGGAGGGCACCCAATGGCCTGGGCTTTACTCGAAAAACAACCCAATAATATATTTTGGGCGAAGCTTCATCATCATCTAAAAGAATAAATGCAGTAAAAAAGAATGGTTGCAGCATTGCCTGCTGATGCATCTGCAACATTGCTTAACTTGGAGAAAAATTAGATGTTGAAACTCCAATGTATAGCATTGCTCAATCATGCATGCAAATACTAATAACTGCAAATTCAACATTGAATGGAACCCCAACAAATGAGTTCCTGGAAGTATTTCTTATATAAACAAGGTGATGACTTGATGCTTTACTTATTCGTTACCATTGTCATAATAACAGCCATCACATTTATCTAATAAACAGAAGTACCCACATGAAGGAAGAATGCAAGGAACTTACGCAGCACAATAAGCCAGAGTGGCAACTGCCAGAAGGAGACTGCATATTACAACAAAAGCTGGATCGTCACGTGCCCATTGATTCTTAGTTTCTGACACCAAAAGAGATGACAACTTTCAATTTTTATTCTATTTATAAGCAGCAAATTGCCCTATTATTGCCCTATTTTACTCTCAAATGAGAAATTAGACAAACCAGACACATTCCCAAATAAAAAATTCATTCAACAATTGCATGAACTCAAGAAGTGCATGAACATTCTCTTATACCCTATGCATGTTCGAGATAGGCAATTTTCACCAACATTAATGCTGTTGCAACATAATTATGAGAATATTCGCACGACATGCATACTATAGATGACAAGATTTATACCGCAGATGAGTTTAAATACCCTAAAAGAACACTTGATACTAACTATTTTCTACAATTCTGTCCTAAAACTTACCAAACTGCTATATGTACTTGTAATCTGAAAACTCACACTATTTCTGAACAGGAGATGATAGAAATCAATAGTTCATCATTATTTTGGAAAACCATATATGATTTAGAGGAAAAAATTAAATCATACAGTTACTTTATTTGATCTTACTTTGTTTGATGACACATGCCATTTTATGGGAACAAATGCTTTTTTCCAGCTACTCTTATTTTAAAATGTATAGAAGTGGCCTTTTCTTTTTTCTTTATTTTGTATAGACAACAAAAAAAAAAACAAAAAACACGAAGGTCCCAATGATTAACTAGAAAAGTATCATGTTCATACTGATAGATTCATTTATCTTCGGTGGTAATGGACCTTCCAATAATTCCTGCATTCATAAAAATTTTCCATATATTTCAACCATATCATTGAATTTCCGAATTTTCAGCTGAACAAATTTCCTTTAATGATCTTATTTCGACTAGCTGTCCCAGTGACTTAAAAAATAAAAACTAACACTTGGAAGAACACTTTACAAGTACTACAGCCAAGAATGACAAACAAATTTATGGAACTTTTGCACAACTGCCAAAATAGCAATTGAGATTGTGGATCCTCTACAAAGAAATGAGGATATAATTAGAGAATAGAAGAATCATATTTATCAGTAAGAATAGATTTTCACTTGTACATCAGCATGTCATCATAACAAAGCAATTATGTAATATATGTCTAGGAACAAACCATCATAATTAAGTATATTTTATGCACTTCACATAAAATCAATGCAACACCAGAAAACAGATGATCATAAAATCCAATGCAACACCAGAAAATGGATGATCATAAAATCCAATGCAACATCTACATTTATTTACAGAGTTAAAATAAGGGATACTTGCACCATTGATGTCTGAAAATTCTGCATTTTTTTCGTTTCAGTTAACTTTTATTTTATTTTATTTACAATCAAGTTTCTTAATAGACAAATTTTTTTAACCAGGCGGACGAAATTTCTGGCCGGGAAACTAAATGGAGCAGCTTATCCAACAAACGGTACCACCCTTAGCCCTCTACTCCATTCATTTCTCTCACTTCCTCTTTTTTCTCTTTCTATTACTTTTTCTACCATTGTTCCTAAAAAAATTTCCCTCAAGTTATCTTCCATTTCCCAAGAAAAATAAAAATGAGAGGGTTAGGTGTAATAAAAAGAGAAAGGAAAAAATTGGGAGAGATGACTGGTGGAGAAGAAGTGTACATCATGCCATTTTACTAATCCAGCCAAATGCACCTAATTTGACCAAAAAAAAAAATGTTCAAACTCTTGATTATATATATGCTCTAAATTAGAAATGTTGACAAAATTCAGACACCAAAGGTGTAATTGTCCCTTAAAAATACAATCAACAACATTTAATTATTCGATGTTACTGCATATGGAAGTTCCGGCAAATTGAAATTAATTTTTCTTCCGTCTCTAACAAAAATCAACAGTATACTGTTACTGTCTTTATAAGAAATAAATCATAATGCTAAAAACTTTTGAAAAAAAAAATAAAACATTAAATTCTGCTGAAAAATAAATATTACAAATAATCATGCAGTATATCCCAATAAATGTTCTTATAAAGATCCCCTGCGTAAAAATAAAGTTAAAAAAAAAGGTTCTTCAGTCGGAAAATGGACTTACGTTTATGATACTTAGTGTGTTGATAGCTGCACACATCATATGGAACCACATGCAAAATGAAACGTTAATTAGAGAATGGTTAACTAGTGAACTAATAGAATGCTTATGCATGCATAATCCTGTATCAACTTACAGATAATTTTTCCACAATCCGCAAACAACAAGACAATTTAATCATGCTGCTTATAATTCAACTTGTTAAACAGAAACAGGTTCAGACTTTACTCAGGGACTCAAAAAGGAATGAATTACTGAACGCAGTTTAGAATAGAATTTGAATTTTGAATCTCACAAGTTGGAAAAGACAAAGTAGTTAGTGAAAATTTTGAAATTTTCCAAAGCAAAAACAATAATTTTTGACAATCAAAAGTAACCTTTTTGGAGCAAATTCAAAATCATAGAGGTGGATTTATCTTTTGGAAAAGAAACATCACTAGTTGAGAGTTTTTTGGTTTCTAACAAGACTAGAAATTAGATATGACAATGAAACATAAATTGATTTGTAGCTTGAAAACCAAAGAAAATGTATGGCAGGATCTTTTAGTTGTTCTTTCGTTTGGAAGGTTCATCTCTAAAAATAAACACACACAAATAGGAAAATAACTAGAGTTGATGACCTAAGAATTCCAACATTTTGGTCTAAGTGTCAATTGTGACCATTTCTTTAGGGTCAATTACATATGAACCTCCCTCAATATTGTGTCAATTACAGCCAGCTTAAAAGGTGTGTGCCAAAAAATGCCAGGTGCTTATGTAGATTAATATTTATTCATAAAATGTGATTAAGCTTGCTGACATGACATTTTGAATGATTCTAACATATAGTTATTATTAAATAATTATTAAATCTGCTGAAATACCATTTAAGATTTGTAAAAGAAGATATGTTTAGAAATAAAAGGAAAGAATTCTCTCTTCTCTCACCATTACATCACTCTTTTCCATATTATATATAAATATAGTTTCATTTCCCCTACCCTAACAAAGCAGGAAGCCTTATGCCCTAAGCACGCCCTTTTTATACATAAAACATGGTCTCCTTATACCGATCGCAGTTGATAAAAACTTAAGGTATCTTATGTATTACTTAAAAAATTAGCTACAGTTGATACTTGAACCAAAGTTCTGCATTAGATTTGGTTTTCTTCTTTCTTTGTTTTTGTCTATTTGTCATTAGCCCTAATGACAAAAAAAATTTAAAAAAAGAAAAAAAGAAACAAAAAAAAAGAACACCATGTTAATGGACTATAACAGTAAAACCAATCATGTCAAAAATGAAAAGCGAAAGAAATGAGGACTCTTACACAACTTTGGGTGAGGTGCAAAGGTGAAGCATTTGCCAGAAAGTATATTCAATATCCATTTGTTGCCACTACAATGAAAAATGAGGCAAAAACAAACATATCCAATTAATATAAGATGAAAACAACTCCAAGTACAACATTAATTCATCAATTACAAATTGCAATGCACATACAAAGCTATTGCCGATTATGATCAACACCGAAATTTCAAAATTCTATAATTTATGAGGAAATGGTAAAAATAAATATTAACTAAAAAATAAATATTAACTAAGGATCGAATTGAAATGAGAAGTTATATTGGAATGGTGTTCAGATCTTGAGAGAGAGAGAGAGACCTTGACAATTCGACGAAGGTACTGAGGGAACATGGAGTTACGTCGAGATGTGGAAGACGATGTGCGAACTTTAGACGAAGTTGGCAACATCTCTTCACCTTTTCCTTCTTTTTCTTCTTCTTCTTCGATTTCAGGTACCTGATCAAAGATCTGTGGAGAAACTTCTCTTTGATATCGCCTCTATTGAGATGGTAAGAAGAACTATGAAGGAAACGATGAAACGACGACGTGTCTACTAACTCGGTGTTAGCGCGCCTTCTCCTACAGACTCAGAGCCTCTGATGGGAAATTTACACCATCTTTTTTACTAATTGATACTTTTATCCAATAATAATTATTTTTACGAGACATATTGATAATTTTGATAAAAGAGAATAACAAAACAGATAATATATCTATATATTGCAATTGTTGTTGTTGATCGTGTCATCACTAATTAAATCAATGGAACACTTATACGACACCCTATAGCCACTTAAACAAATGTTTACAATCACAAGTTATCCAGGTATGCTTCTTTTTATTCTTTTTTTTTTTATCAAAGCAGTTCTATTTTTTATTTTTATTAATTATTGATGATTCTCATAAAAAATATTTTATTTTGTAAAATTGCTGCTTAAGAGAGAGTTATGCTTTTTGTGATATAATCGAAAATAATTTTTTAAATTTAAATAAAATAATAATAATTATTATTATTATTTTAAACGAAGAGGGAGTAAAGTTCAAAAACAAGGAAAAAATAAATAAATTAGCAATAAGGCCAACAGACCGTATTCTATCAGCAAGAAGATTATCCATCAATAGCACAAGAGGTTGATCCAAAATCCTCCAACCTCTTTTATGATCCAACGCCAAATTAGCTAAATAATTTGTCACTTGATTGCCTTTTTTGAAAATATGTTGAATTCTCACCTTCTAATTCGTGTTCGTGATCGGCACATAGAAGGACACTATGTTGGCTATAGTGCCGCAGACTACAACTCACCAAGAAATATTTGCATCGCTAAAACAACATCCATTTCAATAATAATCTTTGAATATCCTTATCCCAAGTCAAAAGCAACCCTGCATAAACAACCCAAAGTTCAGCTTCCGCCGAGCTACACTGACCTATATTAAGAGTGAACCCCACAACCCAATTGCCATTGCCATGCGAATTACGGCTCTCCTACTAGCTTTCCCTGGATTTCCTTTTGAGCAACCATCAGAGTTGAGTTTAAACCAATTTTTAGGAGGTGGCTTCCAACTCACATGCGTCAACCTCAAGTAACCATTCTTTCGCAGATCCAAATCATCGTTCTTCCATCCCTCTACCATTTGCTGAGCTTGTTGAAGCACAAACACATCCTTATTAGAATATTCCATATCCCAACCTTGAAATATTATATCATTTCTCCATCGCCAAAAGCCATCATAGAGTGACAACAAAAACTATCTTCCAATCAAGATTACAAACCCCCTTGGACAGATGCAAATTCACTCTAAACCGGATCCCAAAATCCTGACCAGAATCTTGAGAAGCTTCTGCCGAACCCAATGAAGAGCACCAAACCCATAGGACAATCTTTAAGAATGTGAATTACGTCATCAATCTGCTGATAACAAGAACTGCAGGAACTGTCCAAAGTGAATCCGCGTCTCTGCCTCTCCACATTCAAAAGGATCTTCTCATGTTTCACCAGCCATAGAAAAGATCCAACTCTCTGCTGCATTGGAAGCTTCCAAATATGGTTCCACATATCTGTTCCATTATCATTGCCAATATCAATAATAGAATATGCAGAAGCCACCTTAAAGTTTCCAAAAGTTGAATGACCCAGTAAAACGAGTCTACTATCTCCAAATCATCCACCAGCAATACAAATGCTAATTGATCAAGCACATCAGCAGGAAACAAAGAGTTCAACGTGATCTATCGCCAGGCCTGTCCTTGCTCATAATATTCTCGAACAGTATTATGTAATTGGTCAGAAGGAATAGACCTCAGGCAACACTCAATAAGAGGTTTATCAAGTAACCAGATATCAAGCCAAAAGAACATACTTAACTAATCCCTTGGCGATAACCTCTGCTTCCCAAACGATGCCCCACCATGCTGCTGAACCAGAAGGATTCTTAGAAATATTCTCCATACCCATTCTACAACTCATATACTTACCTTTAAGGACCTTAGCCCAAAATGAATCAGGTTCTTTGATCCTCCAACTTAATTTAGCTAAGAAAGTCTAATTAACCTCCTTCATTTTACAAATCCCCAAACTTCCTTTGTCCTTTGGCCTTGTCACAATATACGAATTAACCAAGTGAATTTTCCTTTTACCTTCCACAGAACCCCAAATGAAAGCTCTTGAAATCTTGTCTAGCTCATCACAGATTGAAGCCAGAATAGCAGTGGATTGCATGATATAAAACAAAATGGTAGAGAGAATTGATTACACTAAGGTAATGTGTTCCGCCAATGAAAGTTGCTTTGATTTCCAACTTGCCAACCGATTAGTGATTTTGTCTAAAATATATTGGAACTTATTCTTAGTGACTCTACCATGAATTGTGGGAACCCCAAGATAAAGGCCAAAATCTTCTGCACTTGCAATCCCTAAGGAACCACAGACTGCCTGTTTTATATCAAAATTTACTTTCAAACATGAAGCCGAACATACTAAATGCAAACATCTTTTAATAATCTGAACTTGATCAATCGATGCCTCAGCAAACAGAATCAAATCATCTGCAAAAAATAAATGAGATAAGATCGGTGAAGAAAGACTAATTGACTTCCAAACCCCCTCATTCACTGCTAAATTAATAATGGGAGACAAACACTCCATGAACATTACAAATAGATAAGGGGAAAGAGGATCCCCTTGTCTAATTCTCTAGATGGAGCAAAAGAATTAGTTCTCCATTCCAAGGCACTAAAATGGAATTAGTTCGAACACACTCCATTATATTCTGACTAATATCAGAAAGAGTGTCTTGAACAAAATTCCAGTTCAATCTATCATATGCTTTCTGGAGATCAATTTTGATGGCCATGAATGATCCCTTACAATTCTGACTTCTCATAGTATGTAAAACTTCTTGCACTACAATAATTTGGCGACTAGAAACTAAGCTACTCTGCATAGGAGCAATAATTTTGGGGAGAATAACCTTCAATCTATTTACCAACACTTCAGTAATCGCCTTGTGTATTACATAATTGCCTTATGTATTACATTACAAAGTCCAATTAGTCTGAATTGAGAAATGGTTTTAGGGTTAGGCACTTTTGTAATCAGAACTAGGAGAGTGTCATTAATTCCATAGGGTAATCCTCTTCTAGAGAGAAAATTCGTCACCATATTGCAAATAGATGTCCCCACAACATGCCAACATTTTTTATAAAAAACATGCTTGAATCCATCAAGTTCAGGTCCAGGAGCCTTACTAGTTCATATTAAAAATTGCTCATTTGATTTCCTCTTCAAAGAAAGGACAGGAAAGGGCAAGAATATCAGCTTCATTAAGACTCGGAAGGAAACTTACGTCCAACCCAAAGAATTCACCCTCCCGATCTTCAGTAAAAAGATTTTTGAAAAAAAGAGACCGCATCCCTTTTAGTCTCTCTGAATCTAAAATTTAATTACCTGCAGGATCTTTAAGGCCCTCAATTTTATTAGATCTCCTACGAGTCAAAGTGGAAGTATAAAAAAAAATAGTATTCCTGTCCCTAGGAAAAAAACCCCACTCCTTTCTAGACTTTTGGAACCACAACAAGTCTTCTTGAGCAAGAACACATCTAAGTCTTTATGAAGCTTTTGTTCCCATTTAATAAGCTTGTTAGTTACAGTAATAGCTAACTTCTTTTGGACGTCATTCAACCTTGCCCACAATCTTCTTGTTCGTTGAAAGATATTAGCAAACACATCCTGATTCCATTTTATAAGGCCCATAGTCATTCTGTGAGTATTAAATATGAAGTCTTGAGAAGTCTCCCACTTACTATGGACAAATTTGTAAAAGCTTGGATGACAATCAAGCAGCCAAGAAACAAAAAGGACACTGCACTTTCTTTTTAGAAACTTTCAATTTAAGCAATAAAGGACAGTGGTCAAATTGATTCTGAGGTCATTGGATAATATAAGCATCAGCATGCATTTCTCGTCAACTAGGTTTGCACAACACTGTCCAGACAAGCACTTCTCCAACTGGTAGCTTCTCGACCCCGATTCCAATTGAATCTTGGACTTGAAAAACCCATATCAAGAAGCGAATTATCAAAAATCCACTCTCTGAAACTTGCACATCGACTGCGATCATTAACAACATTGTTATTTGCTTCATACAGGCTGCAAAATGCATTAAAATCCCCCATATTAAATCAAGGCTCTTTAATATTAAGATTAGTAACAGTTAAATCTGTAAAAGATGAGATCTCAAACTTTGGTCAGGGCTACCATAAACCAAAGGGAAAAACCAATTAGAATTGCAATTGCCTGACACCCGATAATGCACAAACTAAGGGTGGGAGGCTAAAAGCTGAATTGAAATTTGAGAATTATTCTAGAAAAGCCAAATATCACCACTAAAACCTACCGAACTTTCTATAAACTTTGTCAGCATTAACACTACTATTCTTGGTTTCCAGCAAACCTAGAATATGAGGTTTGTGAAGTCTCGTAAATCTTTAAGAGTACGCATGAAATTGGAGCTTACTGCTCCTTGACAATTCCACGTTAAAATCTTCATAATAGAGTAAAAAAAAATCCCAAAAACAAGAAATCAAACCAAAACATATATCTAATTGATAATTTCCCTTTCCAGGATATCATAAACAAGGTCATAGGAACATAAGGACCGCCCTCATGGGCAACCAACTCGCTGGACCAATTAACTTCATTAAAGTCGACACCTAATTCAGTAACATTTTTTCCACAACCCCCTTATCTCTGTCGATAGGGGGCTGATGGATGAGGATTATCTGGATCCTCAAAATACCTAGGTTTAATTTGCATGACATTCCCCTCCATGACATTGTCACTTGCCTTGTTTTGAATGACATCTGTTTTTTGTTTCTTTGAATTAGCTTCACCAATAACCACGATATGATTCTCAGCAACCCTTGCATGATTGTGCTTTAGATTACTGACTTTTTATTTTTTTATTTTTTTTACCTTGGGGCTCTTGTGCCCTTGAGGGACCCTGGAAGATTGTCCATGATTATCACTAAGATTGGACCTTACCCTGCCCCTACCTCTACCTCTAGAAGACTGTCCTCTATAATTGTAGTTTGGAAGGTGGGGATGCAGTAGAATCTCTTCTAGATTTCCTTGAGTGTCGTCATTCTCCTTTTCTATTAACTCCTCATCTCCTAAGATGTTAAATCTTGACCCATCCTGCTCAACAACTTGGCCTTTTTTTGTTGCCACTGAATTCTCCCTATATTGTCCTAACGTTCCCTGATTATTTCCAACCAAATTCTGTTGGTTTCCTTTCCTATGTGAGTTTCTTGGCCAGCATCCAACCAACATACGCATCAACCACCACTGGATTTTCTACTGGCATATCAGTTTTTTCTTCCTGACCAGTTTGATTGGGTGTTGATTCAGGTGCATTATTTTGACATCTCTCTTTTATGTCCATACCTTCCACATTTGGAACAAAGTAAATGGATGCCTTCATATTCAATGCGTCTCATTTGTCTTCTCAAACGGAACTTCGACTATAGAGGTTTGGTTAGGTCCACTTCAACACACATACATGCAAACTTGCCACATGACACCAAATTAGTTGTTATATCAACTTTAATTGGTCTATCCACTTGAGCACCAACTCTCCAAAGAAATTTCTCATCATAGTACTCTATAGGGAGATTTGGAAAAATGAATCCAAACTACGATCTTTTTCTATTTTAGCTCTATTGGGATCAAAATTAGGCTGCCAAGGTATAACTATAAAATATATCTGCTATGACCCACGGACCTCCAAAAAGTGCATAATCATAGTCATCTGCTGATTCAGATTTCACCAAGTTGTAGTCATTCGCCAAATCTAGAAAAGATATCTGAAATTTAGGCGCCCAAATTTTTTTAATACTATGAGAAAGAAAATTAAAGCCAATTTTCCTTTCTAGTAGTTTGATTATCAGGAATTTTTTCCAAGGTACTCAGATCCTTCTCTGTTCCATGTTTGAAATTATAATTGTCGATCAATCTGGGTTTCCTCCATCTTTATCATCTAACTCATCTTCAGAATATATGTCATCTTCTCCAGAACCATCCATAGGAGTATCCTTGGGGAAGGACCTTAAAAGCGACTCCTTAAATGACGCTTTATGTTTGGGTTCAACACTAACAGATTCCTCAACTTGACTATTGAAATCAATTGAAGTACCCCTACCACCATCATCTCGAATCGTAGCCTTCTTGTTGCTAAGCTCTATGGCGTCTCCATCGTTAGAATTCTGTTCAGGAGAACCAGAGAGAATTTCCATATGAAAAACCCTAAAATTTTTCTATAAATAAAATTATTTAAAATTTAAAAATAGGATAAAATTATAAAATAATGCAAAGTTTAAAGTAAATTAATTCATGAATCCATCATTTTATATGACCTGTCAAAATAATATAACTAAATATATTTTAGTTTAAATATCGTAAAAAATATAATGTAATTATTATTTTACTTCATTTTCAATTATGGTTCATCTATTTTTTTTTTTTTTGGTAATATGTAGGATTTCTGACACTATAGTTTGAGAAAAATTACGACTTTGTTTGATATCATTTTTATTTTTAGTTTATATTTTTCTACATTAAAAGTTAGTGTTTTGAAGAATAATAAAATAAAGTGATTTTGATTACTTTATTGATGGTGCACATGGGCGTATGGGACTTCATGAAGATAATGGATGATGCAGAAAAAAAAACCATCCATTTATATTGGCCAAAATAAGAAGTTCATAAAAGAAGCATCTCACTTGTATGTCAAAAGGGCTTGGCCATCGACTTGCCTAACTATGAAACAGCTCATGCAAATCAAGTAGCTCGACAGCGAGGTAGTTTGAATCCTTCGAACACAGGCTACTTCTAAAGATCGAGTCTCTTGACATATCAAACCTCTAGAGACTAAGTTTCATCGAGATTCTCAAAGGTCGAAGACGAGCTTCCCAAGACCCTCAAAATGTTGAAGATAAACTTTTTCAGCTTCAATATAAGCAGTTCGTTGAAGTTCTCTTAGACGAAAAGTTCTAATGAGACTTTCACTGCATAAAAAAGGGATTCATATTAAAATAAAGCAAAGGGAATAACATGTATAAAATATCAAAAAATTCACCTCAAGTTTATGCATGATATCAGAAGACTAATATAAAAAATGATACTTGTGCTATCAGTTCAGACCACGCTGCTTCTCTCTATCATGGAAATGTTGCCACATGTCCACCTACTCCCATCATCTGACCTAGCTGAGCCAGTATAAAAAGACAAATCACAAGACTCTCAAGTAAACTTTCTTTCACTAAGAAACTCCTTACAAGAACCAAGAAATGGATCATCTCTTCTTTCCTGTATATTCCTCCATCCTTAAGCCTGTTAACTTAGGCATCAGAAACTCCCCAACTGTTTCAACTCCGGGGAGCTCCTGATCTATTCTTTCCTTGTCCATGGGTCTTGTATCTCAACTCTAGGGATTGAGACTTGTAGACACTATATTTTGTCCAGGTAATTTTTATTTTAATATGAAAATTTTTTAAAAAATATAGAAATATATAAAAATTATTTTTGCTTAAATTTTTTATTTTTATGATAAATTTGTTAGAAAATATATTTGTGTATATGTAGTAAGTGATTTCATAGAATTTTTTTCAATATTTTTTAAAAGATTTTTTGTATTTTTTTTAGTAAGGTTTGAGTTTTTATTTTTATCTTTTATTTTACTATTTATTCAAAATCTTTAAAATATAATAAAAATATATTTATTTTTGCAATTTTAAGATAAAATGATGACAATGAAATTTTATTTGTTTATTTTAAAAAATGATTAAATGGTAAAAAGAAACCTTAAGCTAAAGGGATATATTTGGTATTTTACTCTTCCCTAAAATAAAACCCTAATTAAACCATTGTAACAAGGGGCCTTAGAAAGTATTTTGAAGATAACAATTTTTTGATAAAAATGATGCTAAGGAGTAAAAATTTGGAAAAATTATAATCAGGAAAGAAAAATAAAAAAAATAAAGAAAGAAAATAGCAATACCTTGGGAGCTGCATAAAAGTGTCACGTTCCATAGTACGGGGTATGACGGTTCTAAAGTATGGATAGACTTAATGTCACCGAAAACTTGTAAAACTCCTTAACATGTCAATTACATTCATAAATAAACATTCGAGTCTATTTAATCTCATTCAAATTCTGTTTATCAACTATTAATCTTATAGAAATTTTGATAGAATCTCCTTTGTATTTTCAATTTATTACCCAGTACATAATTTCAATCACACAACCTGCAAAGAAATTTACACTCCCAATTGGTCACCATCCTTATATCCTCAACTCCACGATATCAATAAGTAAGCATGACACTTCTATATTTTTATCTCATATCGTGTCACAATCACACTTTAACATTATCATTTTCGGTATCAAAATCTTTGTTGTTATTAGTATCATTACTAGTTATTAGACATGACTCATATTGCATTAATTATCTGTTAAATTTCAGTAATAGTTCATATCACATTTTAATCTCATCATATTAACTGTCATTATTAAATATTCATATAATACTTTATACATCATTTACCTATCTATATACAATATCATGGAGCTCTAGAATTTATACATATGACAATTTAAGAATAAATATCTACCTTGGAGTTCTTGACATCCCAAGTTGGAGAAAGAAAAAACTTAGAAACAACCACCACTATCTTATTCCTGAAAAATGATAAATAACTATATAATGAGTTTAATATACTTAGTGAATTAAATATACATCATATCACATATAGGGTTTGATAACAATAAAGAAATGAAATAAACATGATCAATAATAGGGTATTGCACACCATCTATTCTAGAGGCAATAATGGGTATCAATTTTAGGGCAGTATAAAAAATAAACAGGTCAATAATAGACAGTGTTATTGATGAAAGATAGGTAACATATTCGTATGTGGAAATGACAGATAAAAGGTCAGTAACAGTACATCAATATCAGTGAAATACATAAGGCGGGCCATGCCTTATGGCTAGGACAAGTCCCTTCCTAGCTAGGGTAAATAGTATAAAAGAGTACAATGTGCATAATGCCGACAAAATTTACCTATTACCCTGTCATTGCGGTAGCTTTGTCAGGTCCACATAGGCAGTAAACTTCGATGTCACAATTCAGGCTCTCAAGGTAAGCAATACAATAAACATTTCAATCTCAATAACAATTTTATAGCAATAAATCAATTTAGGCTTGGTTATTCAATGGCTATAATAAGGAAGCATTCAATCATTAAGAAATAAAGTTCATTTAAATTCAATAAATCGTATTATGACAAGGAGCATGTACAATGATGTACAGTTAACTCACCTTAGCCTTTAACCAATACATTTCCTATTTCATTTTTCCTTGATCCAATGCCTTAGTACTCATGGTTCAAATCATGTTTTTTTTATTAATTCTTGAAGCTACATATCTAATTAATTTTAATTTAGATACCAATTAATATGAAATTACATTAATTATACTTATATTAAAGAAATTCCTAAAATCCTCCGTTTCTAGGGTTTACTTATATGGAAAACCCTGACTGACAGTTTGTGTTCTTTTAATCATATATCTCTCTACACTTGTCCAATTATTTCAATTATTTTTTCTACTTAAACTAGACATATGAGACTACTATTTATCCATATTTTAGGTCAATATGATTACTACACCATTCTCAATAATTCGTCAAAATTATACCTTCTATCCTGCTATTCATATCCTGGCAGGCTCAATTTCTGTAACTATAACTCAATTTTTGTTCATCCAAATACAAAACTATTTTACAAAAACTTATCCATATAAACAAACATTTTTCATGTTTAACATTTTTCCTAATTCAGACTCTAAGATTCTCATATCAACAGAACACAATATCCCTTTCCTATTTGTCTGTCAATCTGGACAGGTAATGTTTATAGCTGAATATCTCTTAAAATATATATCCAATACTAAAATAATTTTACAAGACTCTAGAAAAGACATAAATGAAAACTTTTCATGTTGAATACTTTATTTAATTCAATCTCTAATGTTCTCCACAATAAAAAAAAAAAAATAGTAGCCATTTTAAAAAATCCTACATTCAAGTCAGCCACAGTCTTTACTTAATATCTCCTTATTTACTTCGAATTTCAGAAATTTCTTTTTCAGGCATATACATACCTACATCTTTCATGTTTTTCACTTCCCTAAATTCATTCAGTAAGTCTACAAAATCTGAACTACAAGTTTTTATTCTTAACTGCTTCCAAAATTCTTTTAAGCTCTAATTTATCCTTTAACTTATTTCATATTTTGTTGATTACATACTTCAATTAATTCAATTCATTAACTATTCTAGCTATAACACTTATAGAAAAAATTAAAGAACCAAGTTAAGAACCTTATCTTAGATGAAACCTCTCTTCCTTTCTCTTCCAAGAATAGCAAATCCATAGATTTTCCTTGATCATTTTTCTTATTTAATTTTTCCTTGTTCAAACATTTGGTTTCTATAGAAGGAAATTCGGAAAAAATATTTTTGGAGGCTTTGTCATGGATGGTTTGGCCATTAGATATTCCATTGACTATCTATCTCCTTCCTATTTATACTAAACTAATGGAAATGTTGAAAAATGAAGAAGATTCTAAATTTTAGATTCCTTGACAATTTTTCATGGAATGAAGGATTAAATGGTATAAATATTTCGTATAAAATCTTCCCTAATTTAAGCATGTGGACTGGCCACTCCAAGAAATTTTCCTTGGAGAATTTTAGATTTTGTGGATTAAAATAACATTTGGCTTTGTGGGTCCCATAACTTTGGATAATTATATTTTTACCCATAATTTTTCATATTTATAATTGCTATTACAATTCTTTTTATTACTTTTCAATTGAGTCCATAAATTCTTCCCATTAAGATTTTATGAAATCTTACATTACTCTTGGTACCTCAAATCAACTTAATAACTCAATCTCTATAGCTAAAGAATTTTTATACCAAACTCATTTCGGCAAAACTCCGTAAATAAAAAATTTACGTTTCCTTAATTTCTCTTCTATTCCATATCCATCTTCAATCACATTTACTACCATACTCACTTAAATTTATTTTATTTTTGGTCTATAATTCATCTAATTTAAATTATGTAAAAGAAATTTAAACAAATTAGCTGTCGGAAATAAATTAACAATCGAGAATTGATAAGTATTCCAAATAAGAATTTTCTCATCATCTTCTTCTTCTTCACTATCCATTCACCTTTTAAATTCATATTGATCCTCAAATTATTTTTCCTTAATAATTTAGGATCCTAATTTAAGATATCCTCAATCAATTTTGATATATAACCTTTTAAAAATATTATAAAAATCGACTATTGATAATATTGCTTATTATTGTCTTTAAAATTTTTCGGAAATAAATTTTCCTTAAATTTCCTTTCTATACTTTTCCTAAACCAATTTTAACCTATTTATTCTTCAAGTAACTTAATATCCACTGTTATGATTCACTTGAGTCTGTACAGTCTTCTAGAATATTACAAAAAGAGAGCTAGAAAGGAAAACAAGAAAGAAAAGCTCATAACCAAAGCCAAAGAAAGAAAAGTGCAAGAAAAAAAAAAAGCAAGGAAAAGAAACAAAAAAAGAAAAAAAAAAGGAAAAACGAAAGGGATAAAGGTAAAAAAAAAAAAAAAAAAACTCATGTATTATAGTGTTTTTCCCACTTAAGCCCTTTTCTAATTTGATGGTACAATGAAGCCCACACATTTTGAAACTTTGGGTCATAAACACCCAGAGGTTGACGGTATCTAATTAACCGTATACCTATGTGTGATAGGTATCAATCTTGCATCGCACACAGACAAAAAAAATATTAGATCCTTTAGAATTGTCCAATGATTAACAAATTCATTAGATGTACCATATTGAAATGTGTGGGCTTTATACCATATCAATTATTCACAAATTCACTAGAAAGAAGACACAAAGAGAGAGGGAATGTGTGTGAAAAATGAGCAGGTATCAACAGCAAAGAACAACGACAACCTGATATGCCTTCATTGATTGATTTGTGTAATATCTGCCATTTTTGAATTGTATTTATTGATTTTCGTATTTTAGAGAATTTAAAAATTGAAATGAGAATATTGAGAATTTCAGAAAACTTTTATTTTGGATGCAGTAGAATTCAGTGTTGATCGTTTCTTGCTCTTAAAGATATAATTTGATAAACTGTAAAACATGAAAGTTGTTAATTTATATCTTATCTAAAATTTTATAAAATGGTTTGGTAAAATTCTGTATATGTGATAAGTTGTGTCTATTTGAGCAAGGCTGGTCTGGTTGAGAATTTCTGCAAGGATGCAGTGTCTGTTTGGAATTATTGGGAATGACTGAGGCAAAATTAGCTGAAGTGGTAAACATAAAAAATGTTCCTTTGTATGTTGAGATGATTCTTGTAAAATTTCAGAATTTTTGGATAAGTATATCTCAGTGGAGAGTAATTTGTATCAGGATTATTCGGTCAGAGTTTGAGGCAGGAGTCTGGATGACTTTTGGAGAGTCACTTCGGACTGTGTGTGGGTTAGTTTAATTTGAAATTTTGATATGTTGTGTTCCTGCCTGTTGATTATAAGTGGCAAGAAGAGTTGATAAGTTTGGATAATTGTAGCTCATTTGCGCACTGGCTAAGTGGGGGATGTTTAGGCAGGAATTTAACTTAGAAGTATTGGTTATGGAGAGCCAGCATATTGCGAGAAGACATCTTGCGGACTGACAATGCGATGTGGCATTATGGTGAAGTGGTAAAGTGAGTTTGCCGAAGAGCTAAGGCGAGGAGCTAAGGCGAAGAGCTTTGGCGAGGAGCTAAGGCGAAGAGCTAAAGCGAAGAGG